>JACXGI010010523.1:0-27423 GCA_016801175.1 Esox masquinongy
TCTGAACACAGCCACATCCCCAGTTATAAGAGGGTGTGCACACTTATGCAACCAGGTTATTGTAAGGTTTTTATTTTTCATTTTTCCCCCTCGAAGATTTCAGTTTGTTTTTCAATTGAATTGTTCACATTATAGGTCACATTAAAAGTGGAAAACGTTCTGACATGATTTATCTTTGTCTCATTCTTTTACATCACAAAAACCTGGCATTTTCACAGGGGTGTGTAGACTTTTTATATCCACTGGATATACCTCTTTTCAAGATTTAATTTTAAACATGGTGAGCGTGGTGAGCTTGCAAATGTGGGGAACCTCAAGAGCGCCACCGTGTGGTTGATAAAATCTTTGCAGTCATTATTGTCGTATCATCTTTGTTAACATATGCACCAAGTTGAATTATTATATTATTATAGGAGATGTGTTTATATATCTGCAAAACCACACCCCTGCACATGTTCATATGTCAATGTCGGCCATGTTTTTAAGATATTGGCCTGATTAAAATAACTTTTGAAGACCATTGTCCATAGATGCCAAATATGAATGCACGTGCAGATCGGTTATTAGGTGCCAGGGGAGATGATTTTAAAGTGTTTTTCACAAATTCAAAATGGCCGTCAAACCATTAAAGCAAAGTTAATGAGTCCCAATTGCAAATATGTTCCTCATGAGGAGATGGACTTATCTACCCCCTTTCATGGCTGTATCTCAAACGAGGTGAGCATGGTGACCTTGCTAATGTGGAAAAACCTCAATACCGCCACCGTGTGGTTGATATAAAAATCCTTTCATTCACTTTTTCCGTATGGTCCTTGTCAACATACGTACAAAGTAGATTATACCATTATCCTTGTAGGAGATATGTCTATATATGTGCAAAACCACGCCCCCTCACATGTTCATTGCTCAATAGCATCCATGTTTTTTGACATAATGGTCTGGCTGATATAAGTTTTGAAGACCATGGTCCCTAGATGCCAAATATCAAAATACATGAAGATCGGACAATTGGTGCCAGAGGAGTTAATTTTTTAGTGTTTTTCAAAAAATCTAAAATGGCAGAAAATCCATCATGGCGGACTTTATAGGTCCCAATGGCAAAAATGTTCATCATGAGGAGCTAAACCTATGTACCAATTTTCAAGACTCTAGGTCACAAGGGGTCGGCGTGGTGAGCTTGCAAAAAGTACAACTTTGGAGGCTTGTGACAGCGCCACCATGAGGCAGATATGCATGCCACTGCACCAGAAGTTGCGGCCCTTGGCCCTTTACTACCATAAAAATTTGGGCACCATTAAGCCATTTTATCTCACAGGAATTTGCAAAAAACACCCTTTTTTGCAGGAATAATCATAATAATAATTAAAGCTCCAAGCAGCATTTAGCGGGTTTCAGCATTGAAGCTACTACTAGCCAGATAGCACATTGTTTTCAACTTATATCCATAGTTGCAAGCAATAAGACAACTATGTTTTTCCTTTCTTATAGTGCCCCCATGTGGCCAACTTGAAACATCACACACAAAGTAAAGACACAACCCTGATCATGTGCACCAAAAGTAATCTCACTGAGTGAAAAAGAACAACAGATATTATGTTATGGCTATTATGCCGCCAATGTTTGCCAAACTGAATTTACTTGCATGTTACATTGCAATAGTTTTCAGGACATTTACCTCATATGGTATTATAATACAATATTCTGCAACAGATAAATATGGGTACTTCAAATGTCTGACACTTTGAGAGCAGTATAACACCTTTAGCACCAAACAATGTAACTAGGTAGTTGCTTGAAATATTCAAAATGTAATAAATGTAGCCTAATTGTATGGTAAATATAACTATGGATGTTTAACAGTCTTCCCCAGCACAGAGCATATTAATGAATTCACCTTTTGCTTGTTGTATGATAATGATGGGGTCAGAAGAGATAATCATTATAATTTTTAAAGGAATGTTTACTTAAGTATGTATATTAACATAAATGATTGAGCAAATTATTTCTTTTAGAATTGTTTAATTTCAATGATCAAAAGACTATTACAGGTGGCAACAATAAAACCAATACCTTTCCAGATTTTCATTTATTTGGAAAATGCCCTCCCTATTCTTACTGTAAAAATATGTTTATTTTGGTAGGGCATGGGCATATAGCCCTACGTACCCATGTGTTATTGTTGAATGACATCTCAGATTTCATATTAATGTAACTGCCATGTCTACAATTTAAAGGTACAATTGATAAGTTTAGCCGTCAGTTAGAAGTGGAGCTGTAGAAACCAAAGAAAACAGAGAAATTACTAAACTACTGAGAATGGATTATCTACTGAGGCTTAAACACATAAAACACTCTCTACCAAAGGCAAATTTTCAATAGCTGAATCATTGATTATAATGTTCGTGTCACCAGAATGATTTAAGGTGAACTAATGCTAGTTTAGACTGAGACTCTTCTAGCATTTATTTTTGATGAAATAATCATGGCAACGTTGCAGTACACTAAACATTTGCTTATATTAGCAAGACACTGTACAAATGAAAACAGAATTAGCTTAGCTACATGAGCATAGATTAGCTACTAAGGCTTGACAGCATGACACCATATCTAAATGGTCAGATTATTATTAGCTAAACCGTATGTTATAATGTTCATGGCACCATAATGATTTTTGAAGGACTAATGTTATATTAAACTGAGGTTAGTTAAATATATTTCAATTAGCTAACGTTACTAGCTACTAGCTAGCTAAACTAGCATTGGTTCACCTAACGTTACTAGCTAGCTAACAGCGATAGCATTTATCGCTAACGTTAGCCATTATTTTTACTCTGCTTGGTAATTTTTTTAAATGAAATAATCATGGCAACATTGCATTCCAGTAAATATTTGCCGATAGTAGCAAGTCATTGTACAAATGAAAAATGTGGATAAATTAGCTACTGAGGCTGGAATTCATAACACCATATCTAAAAGGGAAATTATTAATACCTTAACTGTCTGTTATAATGTTCATGTCAACAGAATAATTTTAGATGCAGTAACTAGCCAGACTCCTAATAAAAGCCACAAGCTGCTAAATAATGAGGCAATATGAATTCCATGTCCGGTATAGTGTGTTGCATTCGGGGATAAAGAGGGACAACAATTTATAACTTTGCTGGATGTAGCACAGTGCCCCATGTTTTCACATTATATTTTTAATTTTACAAACTTTCCTAAGTATTTCGTACAATACATTCACTGCGGTACCGAAGAGTTTTTCCGCAAAAAGTATCCCTTGTACATTACAGTGGGGGGATGGAAAATATAAGGCCTTTGCACACTGCACTGTCCCAGGCTAAGACTGGCCCCGGGTTAGCTTAGCCTGCGTTCACACAAGAGTTTGTTAACCCTGGGCTAAGGCTTAAACCTAGGCTAAGGATTCACTTCTGTTCCTAAGCCCTGGGCTAACAGACAAATATGACACAATACCATTTTACATTCTATGATAAGCTGCAAATATTACGTTCCCTCTGGCATGCGAATAATGTTACAGTAGCCTACATCACTAGCCTACATCCAAACACATCTAGTGTGTTTGGATTTATTACACAATCAATTTCCAAAGCAAATCAGCACAAGCAAATAAAAAAACAATACCATCAAAATAGGATTTTTTTATATTAGATCATGTTCTCTACATTAGCTTACATAAGCTAACCATTTCTCAGTGTGCTCCACCTTATAATATTCTTTAACCTATATAAAGTATTATTGAAATTGTAATTTTGTTTCATTTATCATTTCTCCCACATAGTTTTTCCTCTGAAAAGGTAGCCTACACAACACAAATTATAGACACACCAAAGACCTTTATTTTGACGGGAACATATGAAAATCAGAAGTGTTATTGTTGCTGATTAATCTCTAATGTAGAGTCTTACTGTTGCTACCGAAGTTAAATAAATAATAGGCCTGCAAGTATAGAGCGGTATAGTTGTTTTTAACAGTTTTGTGAGTACAACTTAATGCCAACTCCTTTACATGAACCGTACACCATCAGTTGCATGGATATCGTGGAGGTGGTAAATGCTGGCCACAATCGATGACGTGCGGTTACTTAATCACAGAATCGCAAACTCCTCTTCAATTTCGCAGTTCGAAATCGAACCTAAACATTTTCGAACTAGGATCGAAATCGGTACACCCCTATATCCGCATGTCCGTGTATTATCTAAGCCCATATATTTTAAATGACAAATAAATCCTCCCCTCTAGAAAGTCATTAGCCCCTGAACAACTTGTGTACATGGCAACTACATTTATCTACTACCTTGCTGGTTAAAACGAACTATTAGCTGATTACAGTCCTAACCTGCTTACCTGTCAAGTAAATACAGATCCGTAACCAAAAAAAACGTGTTGGACGGGCATTTGATATCCAAAGTGGGGCACTTCATCCTACTCATCAAAGATTAGTAACTTCAGCACGATGGACGCAAAGCTAATAATTCTAGCATGTATGGCTGCCTAATCCTGTGGGCTTTTAGGCTATTGTCAATCGACGTAATCATCCCATATTCACAGTGACAGTGGAATGAAGCGATTTAACAAGAGGCTTACAACACTAGTAATTACAGAAACATGAATCCATGGCGCATGAAACCATCAAGGATGTAAAGTACCATTATGCATGACAGGACGCAGCAACACAAATATACATCGCAAAGCCCAAATCAATGACATTACAGGTACCAAAGAAATAAGAACGTACTCACAACAACAATGTTCCTTCGACGGTGTAAGCCAGGTGTACTTGTAAGTAGCTGATTGATTGAAAGTGGAACACAAATCCCTTCCCTGACTGGGACAGGGCTGCAAAATGGGGGGTTGGTTCCTCGCAATTTCCATGTTTTCTCGAATAAGGCTTTGCCAGTAAATCCGCCAACAAATCAATTTCTCCTCCATTGTATGTTAAAAAGACAACAGGGCTCAGTACGAATCTAAACAAAAAATCTAATGCAAAGCACTATATCTAACAATCTAAACCTCACTAAAGAAAGTTAAAATAAATCTTAGATGTTCCTACATTACGTCCTAACTAGTTTTATCTCAGTTAGGTAGCCGGCTCTCCGATCACATTACCTGAAAAATGCGCACGTAGGCAAGCTAGAAGACTGCTACATGCTAAAGAACAGTCACATTATGGCGAACTCGAAATCTGATTGGTTGAAGAATATGACAATCAACAATCTCCTCCCCATTTGCTTCAACAGAAGATGGGATTAACTCGAAATTCTATAGGTCTCAGGATAGATTATCACCCAGAGACAGCACATGTGGACAATCTGATTGGATAAAAGCTCTGATTTATCTGAGCTACACTGGAAACAGCACAACCGAGGGAGAGAAAAGCAATGAAACCAAGTTCGTAGCCTGATGGGAACTAACTTTGTAAAATACTTCTAGCGTTAATGAAAATATATATTCAATTATAAAAATATAATTTTCTGATATCACTAGGCCAGCAAAAAAGGCCTCTGATCAGCAGCAGTTTCTAAAAATATGTTCTTGTATACCAAATAATAACTTAATCAAGTCTTCAATGTTTTGTAATTATTAGCGACATAAAATGTTAACTAGCGTGTTATTAATTATCATTTCTGAAATTTCCGATGTAGTTAAAAAATACAACCCCATTCCCAATTATCGTCTACCTTACTATTTTGTTCAATTGCATTATATTTAGTTTTTATTGATGTTGCAAATGACAGAGCCTTTTACCTACCTTACTTTCCTTCCGGTAAAGAAAAAAGACTGATCAACTTAACATTACATGATGTCTGGTCTGTCGCACATGTGGTATTTCACGATTTGCAATGTGTATGCTAAAGATTGTTTATCAAACAAAGTCAGATACAGGTGACTCAGAGACAGGAACGTAATCAAGATTTGAACTTCCGGTCAGATTTGTGAATCGTCTTGTTCAACCATCTTTGATCGCACAGACATTTGGTCCCAGAATTCAGTGGAATGAAAACAAAAATGGCTGCGCACGTAAACAGTAATTAGTCAAACAAGCTCAACATAACCTTCATAAAGGTGTTTTTCACTGATCGTATTTGTCCATTACTAAATATGCAAGAATCGGAATTCATTATTTTTCACCATCTTTAGTGAAATAGTGAATAATCACATAAATAAAGGCATTATTAACACGCAAACCATTGTCTGCTGGTTAGCATATGTTTTATTGATAAGACAAGTGGAGTGATCATCAGGAAAATAACACATCTTAGACGGTTGCTCAATAAATATTCAGTATACTCTTTAACAGTACTACTGCCCTAAATAGTTTCAAAATATATTTTTAACCAGTTGAAATCAGAATACTGCTCCATATCTAATAAGTAACATGGTGTTTATGGGCTGCTGTGGTGGCAATTTATGTTGTCATAATATACAATTTCGGAATTGTCAGTGCATACTGAAATAATGTGCATTAAGAAATCACGCTGAGGGGCCTTCAGCGATATTTCAAAATATACTTGTGAAAAGGTGTAAATATGTCATTTGATGCTATAGAAGTAGCGTTTGAAGCATTTTTCACAAATTCAGAATTGCTGACAAACCATTACGCCCGACTTAATGGGTCCCAATTGCAAATATGTTCCTTTGGAGGAGATGGACTTACAGTGGATATAAAGTCTACACACCCCTGTTAAAATGCCAGGTTCTTTTGATGTAAAAGAATGAGACAAAATAAATCATGTCAGAACTTTTTCCTCCTTTAATGTGACCTATAATGTGAACAATTCAATTGAAAAACAAACCGAAATCTTTGAGGGGGGAAGAATAAAAAAACTCACAATAACCTGGTTGTATAAGTGTGCACACCCTTAAACTAATACTTTGTTGAAGCACCTTTTGATTTTATTACAGCACTCAGTCTTTTTGGGTAGGAGTCTATTAGCAAGGCACATCTTGATGTGGCAATATTTGCACACTCTTCTTTGCAAAAGCGCTCCAAATCTGTCAGATTGTGAGGACATCTCCTGTGCACAGCCCGTATTCAGAATTGCTGAAAAACCATTATGCCCAACTTAATGGGTCCCAATTGCAAATATGTTCCTTTAGAGGAGATGGACTTATACACTTCTTTTAAAAATTTTATTTTAAACATGGTGAGCGTGGTGAGCTTGCAAATGTGGGGAACCTCAATAGCGCAACCATGTGGTTGATAAAAAAATCTTTGCAGTTGTTAATATCGTATCATCTTTGTTAACATACGCACCAAGTAGAATCATGATACCATTATCCTTAAGGGAGATGTGTCTATATATGTGCAAAACCACGCCCCTGCACATGTTCATCTGTCAATGGCGGCCATGTTTTTCAACATACTGGCCTGATTGAGATTACTTTTGAAGACCATCGTCCATAGATGCCAAATATCAAACTGCGTGAAGATCGGACATTTGTTGCCAGAGAAGTTAATTTACACAAATTCAAAATGGCCGCCAAACCATTAAAGCAAAGTTAATGAGTCCCAATGCCAAATATGTTCCTTGTGAGGAGGTGGACTTATCTACCTCTTTTCATGGCTGTATCTCAAACAGAGTGAGTATGGTGACCTTGATAATGTGAAAAACCTCAATAGCGCCACCACGTGGTTGATAAAAAAATCCTAGCAGTCATTTTTTCCGTATGGTTCTTGTCAACATAGGTACCAAGTAGAATTATTATACCGTTATCCTTGTAGGCGATGTGTCTATATATGTGCAAAACCACGCCCCCTCACATGTTCATTGGTCAATAGCATCCATGTTTTTTGGTATAATGGTCTGGCTGATATAACTTTTGAAGACCATGGTCCCTAGATGCCAAGTATCAAAGTATGTGAAGATCGGACATTTGGTGCCAGAGGAGTTAATTTTTTGTGTTTTCAAGAAATCCAAAATGGCGGAAAATCCATCATGGCTGACTTTATGGGTCCCAATGGCAAAAATGTCCATCATGAGGAGATTCACCTATGTACCAATTTTCAAGACTCTAGGTCACAAGGGGTGGGCGAGGTGAGCTTGTAAAAAGTGCAACTTTGGAGGTTTGTGACAGCGACACCATGAGGCCGACATGCATGCCACTGCACCAGAAGTTGCGACCCTTGGCCCTTTACTACCATAAAAATGTGGGCAACTTTAATCTCACGGGGATTTGCAAAAAACACCCTTTTTTGCCAGATTAATAATAATAATAATAATGAACCGGAACAAACACAATAGGGTTTCACCAGTGAACTGCTGAAACCCTAATTAAAGCTGCAAACAGCATTGAGCGGGTTTCAGCAAACAGCACTTGACATCCTTATTGCACCATTTGTGCTGAGAAATACATATGAATGCAGGAGTACCAAATGTGGCATGGATTATTTTTTCCAACTGTCCATCATGGTGAACTTTAAGGCTTCCAATGGCAAATATTTTATTTGTGAGGTTACCTTACATACGTCTTTTCAGACTTTTACTTACACAGTGAGCAATGTGAGCTTGCAAATGTGACCAACTGAATAGCGCCACCTTGTGGTTCATTGGAAATTGCTTGGTCCCATTTGGTCGTTTCATGATTGTAAACAAACCTACCAAGTTGGATTATAATATTCTTTTTGGGGTACGAGTTGTGTGCTAATATGTGCAATACAACGCCCTGCACATGTTCGTTAGTCAACAACGGTGAGGTTCTTTCACAAACAGATTTCATTCATATAAATGTAAAGATCTTCATAGGTACAGGCAAAATATGAAGTAACATTAAAATCAGTCATTTGGGGCTAGAGGAATTAAGTTTGAGCGTTTTAACATATTCAAAATGATGGAGTTAATGGGTTCCAATGGCAAATACGTTCTATGTAAGGAGATGGTGTTCACAACCTCTTTTCAGGGCTCTAACTCAAGCGGGGTGAGCGTCGTAAGGTTGCATATGTCAAAAAATTCAATAGTGCCACTGTGTGGCACAACAATTAGACACATTGTCGATTAGACGAGAATTAGACACATTGTAGTCTAAAGATTGTGAAGTAAAAATAAAATCTGATTAAGCATGAAGGAATTCTGGGCCTATATGTGCAAAACCACACATCTATACAAGTTCATAGTTCAATAATGGCCATGTTTTTTGTCTTACTGACTTGGTATATATACATTTTGAAGACCTTTGACCATAGATGCCATATATTAATTCAAGTGAATATCGGTCATTTGGTGCCATAGGAGAAGTGTTTTAAGGGTTTTTCACAAATTCAAAATGGCCGAAAAACCATAAGTTAACCCCCTGAGGACGACCTAGGCACTACCGCCCACGCATGAGGCGTATTTGCATAACATTTACATAGTACTACATGTTTTCAAAACGGTTTGTGATAGAGAGATTCGGTTTTCTTTGCTGTTTTCCTGAGATTCCGCTGAAATGATTCATATGCGTTTTGTTTATGTGAGGCATTTCCTGGTTGTCGTCATCCTGTCCAAATGCAACCAAACCCTTGTGCACCTGACCAATGGATGGGCTGTTGGGTGACAGCATCCAATCGAAGGCTGTTGTTAGGCAAAATAGTTTATTTTACTCAATCAGGGGAAGGTATCTGTTTTGTATTCGAGCAAATCAAAAGGTTGCGGGGTGGGACATAATGAGTTTCGTTTTCTGTATGTGCTTAGTGACAGAGCTGGAGGCAGTATGTTAGCTTAGCAATACTAACTTAGCATTTGCTAAACGTTTTAGCATTGTGTCGCTAACTTGTCGCACAGACAAAGAAAGGATATGTGTTTTCAACAGTTTTATAAGTATTATTATTAGTATAAAATGGCAAAACGTGAAAACACTTACTCAATGTACCCATAGTCCGTTTCGGTTTTCTCAGGCTGGATGGCTAAGTTACCGGCAGAACACAAAGGACCAATGCTAAAAACATGCGAACAACATGGAACACAATAGGATTCCAAATATAGCTGGTAAGTTACATCAAATAACCTATTGATCATGAAATAATGTAATACAAATGTGATCATAATAGATATTGTCTGCTTTGCGTATTTGGAATGGAAAAACTGCTCCATGGCTGTGTGTAGTCTGAATTCAATCATAAATAGAAAAATAATTATGGGTGTCATAAACATATTGGACTGCTTGCACAAAAGGTGACTAATTTCATTATTCTGTTCACATTTATTGTGATACAATGCATATTTGTGTAAGAAAAAGGGTTTGAAAGGTGTTTTTGGAATGGCAGAACTGTTCCACATGGTTCTGTGGTCTGATTTCAATGAAAAATGGTGTCAAAAACGTGTTGGACAAAAGGCAAATTATTTCATTTTTCTGTTCACATTCATTGTGATGCCTTTTCTTACCCAAATGTGCATTGTGTCTGCACAGAACATTTGTATTGGGAGTATCACTCCGTATGGTCAGAATTCAATGATATACAGAAAAAAATCTGATTTCGCTTATGAAATTATTTAATTTATTGTGCATTTTTCCCTAAAACACTGCCTTATAAGTACATTAACATGCATGCTTATATTAGCTGAGGTTCTTCAGAATCATTTGATGCCAAATACACAATGATCCATTTGCATTACATATTGTTTATGAGCCCAAATATAAAAGTAGTGAAACCCGAAAATTAAATGCAAATATGTTCCCTTTTTTGGCGATGGACTTAACTTCCTCTTTTCAGGGCTGTAACTCAAACGAGGTGAGTGTGGTGAGCTGGCAAATGTAAAAATCCCCAAATCGCCACCATGGGGCAGATTGAAAATTGCTTGCACTCATTTTTGTCATCTCATGGTTGTCAACACATGCAAGAATTAGAATTGGAATACCATTATGCCTGTTGGAGTTTTGTGCCTATATATGCAAAACCATGCCTATACACAAGTTCATTGGCTAATAGCGGCCATGTTTTTTTGACAAACTGGTCTGCTTACTATAGATTTTAAAGACCTTCATCCATAGATGCCAAATACGAAATTACGTGAATATCGGTCATTTGGTGCCATAGGAGTAGCGTTTTAAGTCTTTTTCACAAATTCAAAATGTCCGAAAAAACATAACGGGACAGTTAATGGATCCCAATTGCAAATATGTTCCAGAAGAGGAGTGTGGTGAGCTAGCATATTTGGAAAACCTCAATAGCGCCACCCAGTGGTTGATTAAAAAATGTTGCAGTCATTTTTGTCTTATCATCTTTGTTAATATACGGACCAAGTAGAATTATAATATCATTAACCTTGTAGTAGTTGTGTGCATAAATGTGCAAAACCATGCCCCTGCACATGTTTATTGGTCAATAGTGGCCATGTTTTTTTACCTACCTGCCTGGCTTATATAGCGTTTGACAGCGTTTGTCCTTAGATGCCAAATACAAAATTACGTGAATATCGGTCACTTGGTGCCATAGGAGTAGCGTTTTAAGTCTTTTTCACAAAATCAAAATGGCCGAAAAAGCATAACAGAAAAGTTAATGTATCCCAATTGCAAATATGTTCCATGAGAGGAGATGGACTTATCCATTTCTTTTCAAGCCTCTAACTAAAAAGAGGTGAGTGTGGTGAACTAGCATATGTGGAAAACCTCAATAGCGCCACCGTGTGTTTGATTAAAAAATGTTGCAGTCATTTTTGTTCTATCAACTTTGTCAACATACGGGCAAAGTAGAATTATAATATCATTATCCTTGTAGTAGGTGTGTGCATAAATGTGCAAAACCACACCCCTGCACATGTTTATTGGTCAATAGCGGCCCTGTTTTTTAACCTACTGGCCTGGCTTATATAGCGTTTAATGGCCTTTGTCCATAGATGCCAAATATAAATGTATGTGAAGATTGGTCATTTAGTGCCATAGGAGTAGCTTTTTAAGTGTTTTTCACAAAATCCAAAATTGCGGAAAAACCATCATGGCGGACTTTATGGGTCCAATTGGCAAAAATGTTTCTAGTGAGGAGATAGACCTATCTACAAATTTTCAAGACTCTAGCTCACATGGGGTGGGCATTGTGAGCTTGCAAAAAGTGCAACTTTGGAGGCTTGTGACAGCGCCACCGTGAGGCCGATTTGCATGGCATTGCATCAGAAGTTGTGGGCCATGGGTTTGTACTACCGTGCAAATTTGGGCTCTTTTGCGCCATTTTATCTCATGGGAATCTGCAAAAAACACCTTAAAACGGCAAATAATAATAAGAACACTAATAAAAACAATAGGGCTTCGCCAGTGAACTGCTGAAACCCTAATAAGAACGCTAACAAAAACAATAGGGTTTCACCAGTGAACTGCTGAAACCCTAATAATAATGAACCGGAACAAACACAATAGGGTTTCACCAGTGAACTGCTGAAACACTAATAATAAACCGGAACAAAAACAATAGGGTTTCACCAGTGAACTGCTGACACCCTAATGAACCGGAACAAACACAATAGGGTTTCACCATTGAACTTCTGAAACCCTAATAATGAAACGGAACAAACACAATAGGGTTTCACCAGTGAACTGCTGAAACCCTAATAATAAATAAAGCTGCAAGCAGCATTGAGCGTGTTTCAGCATTCAGCTACTATTGGCCTAATTTCACCACTTGTGCATTGAGAGATCCATGTGCACCATCTATTCATAAATTCTCGAAATAAAGCATGAATGATGTTTCTTGTCCAATGGTGCCCCCAAGTGGGCAAATTGAGCCATGGTTCATACATTAACTAGATGCATTACCCTGATTATGTGTGCCAAAAGTATATCACACTCAGGGATACAGATAAAGTGATAATGCCATCTCGCTATTATGGTGCCACCTTGTGGTAACATTTTATTTACTTGCATACATTACATCTTAATAGTGTTGTGGACATGTACGTCAAATTATTTTATATCATCAACTGTGTCTGATTTATATGCATATATGTGTGAAACCACACCTGCTTGAAGATTGATTGGTCAATAGCGGCCATGTTTTTATGTGTACTGTTCTGGGTTATGCATTCATAAATGACCGTGGTCCATAGATAACAGATATCAAGTCACATGAAGATCGGACATTTTCTTCTATAAGAGTAGTTTTGAAGCATTTTTCACATATTCAAAACGGCTGAAAATCCATCAAGGCGGAGCTATTGAGTTCCAGTGGTAAATATGTTGCTTGTGAGGAAATTGACTTATCCACAATATTTTTTGACTCTCTATCAAGCGGAGTGAGTGGTGTGAGCTTGCGAATGTCTGGTTCAACATCACCCCCTTGTGGTCAATTGGAAAATGCTTGCACACGGTATGTCCTGTCATGGTTCTGAACAAGTGTACCTAGTTGGATTACAATGCCATTAACGATTTCTCAATAATATGCTTTCATGTTCAATATGGGTTCGGCTAACACTTCCTTTATAGAACTTGGTCTATAGAAGTCAAATATCAAAGGACGTGAAGATCAGACATTTGGTGCTATAGGAGTTTTGTTTTAAGCGTTCTTCACAAAATCCAAAATGGTGGAAAATCTAATATGGCGGACCTTTAGTCTCATATGCAAAAATTTTCCTTGTGAGGAAATGGACTAATGGAACAATTTTCATAAATCTAAGACACAGGGCATGGGCGTGTCCTACATTCACCCAACTTATTGTGGGAAGCTTGTGGAAGGCTAGCCGAAACATTTGACCCAAGTCAAACAATTCAAAGGCAACGCTACCAAATACTAATTGAGTGTATGTCAACTTCAGACTTATTGGGAATGTGATGAAAGAAAAAAAGCAGAAATAAATCATTCTCTCTACTATAATTTGGACATTTCACATTCTAAAAAAAGTGGTGATCATAACTGACCTAAGACAGGGAATATTTACTAGGATAAATGTCAGCAGTTGTGAACAACGGAGTTTGGGCTAAGGAGTATGTAAACGTCCGACTTCAACTGTATGCAACATATGACAGGATACATCACTAATGAGCTGTAGGCTAAGCAACAAGATTATAGGCTAAGCTCAATTGCTTCATCCCCCTGACCGGTGAAAATACTGAAACAAAGACAGTAGCCAGTCAAGAAGTCACTGGGAGAACAAATGTACAGTACTTGCGAAACATCTGTACACACCGAGTTATTCCAGGTTATGTCTTTAGCTTTACTATTTCCCTCATTCTAGAATGATAGTGAAGACATCAAAACAAATATCACATATGGAATCATGTGGTAACCAATAAAGTGTTGAACAAATCAAAATACATTTTTGTTTTAGATTCTTCAAAGTAGTCACCCTTTGCCTTGATGGCTGCTTTGCACACTCTTGGCATTCTTTCTACTGGCTTTATAAGGTAGTCACCTGGAATGCTTTACAAACAGTCTTGAAGGAGTTCCCACATATGCTAAGCACTTGTTGGCTGCATTTCCTTCACTCTGCGGTCCAACTCATCCCAAAACATCTCAAATGGATTGAGGTCTCGTGATTGTGGAGGCCAGGTTATCTGATGCAGCAGCACCAATCTCCTTCTTGGTGAAATACCTTGATACACAGCCCCCTTTAACAGTTAATGTTGAGATGTGTCTGTTACTTGACCACTGTGAAGCTTTTATTTGGGCTGTAATCTGAGGCGCAGTTAATTGCCAATTTCTGAGACTGCTAACTCTAATGAACTTACCTTCTGCAGCAGAGGTAACTCTGGGTCTACCTTTACTGTGGCGGTCCTCATGAGAGACAGTTTCATCCTAGCACTTGATACTGTAATGGAAGAAATTTCTGAAAATCTTCCAGATTACCTAAACTTCATGTCTAAAGTTAATGATTTAATGTAGTTTCTCTTTGCTTATTTCAGTTGTTCTTGCCATAGTATGGATTACCAAATGTATACCAAACCTACCTTGACACAAAACAACAGATTGGCTCAAATGCTATTTGAAGGAAACTAATTCCACAAATTAACTTCTAACCTTCACACCTTTCAATTAAAATGCATTCCAAGTGACTACCTCATTAAGCTTGTTCAAGAAAATGCAAAGAGTTTGCAATGCTGTCATCAAGGCAAAGGGTGGCTACTTTAAACAAATGTATTTTGAGCAGTTTAAAACTTGCTATTGTTACTACGTGATTCCATGTGTTATTTCGTTGTTTTGATGTCTTCACTATTATCCTACAATGTGTAAATTATGAAAAATAAAGAAATACACTTGAATGAGTAAATGTGAACTATTGCTCTTTCAGTGAATGTGGAAACACTGCAGTACAAAGGAAGTGGGAGCATCGGCTAAACATATCGACTATTGACTTGCTATCATGCAATCATCAAGAATACTAAGTCACATTGTACCTAGCCACTCTGCAATTTCTCTGTCTTCAGCTCCAGGGCCACCAGCTAACTGCACGTCCTAGTCATACTGTTTGGTTCTAATGTACAAATCAGTAACATAGTTCCTGTTTTGTGTCACAACGTCCTGCTACCAGAGGTATTACAAACAGTAATGTTACCTCCCATTAGCTACCTAGCGTTAGCTAACGCTTATATCATTACCAGCTAAACGTTTTAGCAACGTGCGCTTTGGCTAATATAAAGCTAGCTAATGCTAACTAAATAGCTAACATAAGGTAACTTCACTGTACTGTTTGTGAATAGGTTACCTACCTTTGTAGAATGTGTTCATTTGAACTGAAACAGTGAACGGGATCCTTGTAAGAAATGGCATTGTGCTTGCCTGCAAACTCAGTGACAGCTGAAGGATAAAGTTGTCTTCTTCGTCAGCGTAATCCAATGAAAAAGTCACACGAGTGCCACAATCTCAATTGATGGCCAAAATGATATGACACCTGGGTTGGTTTCCTCATTCCCTTGACTTTGAATGGGAAACGGTTCAGCAAATTAAACCAAAGAATCCTTGGCTCTGGCATGATAAAAAAAAAGAGCAGATAATGACTATGTCAGACACCTCACATAGTAACTAACATCTCCAGATAGTTTCATGACTCTGAGTTATAGGGCTGATTTTTGGTGAATTTCCTAACATCGGCGACGTTTATAACGCCACCATGAGGGTTAGCTGTGCGTACCATTGAGAGTTCATTCCTGGCCTAGTTGATTACCAGTATAGCAAGCTGCAGATCTCTGGGATATTCCATTTGGGATTTATAGCCTTATAAAGTTAGAGCGACACCTATGTCAAATTCAATTGCTGATTACAATCAGTCATGAAGGCGTAACTAATGGGTTCCAATAGCAAATATGTTCCCTGTGAGGACATTGAGTTGTCCACCATTTTTTCATTCTCTATGTCAAACGGAGTAAGTGGCATGAGCTTGCATTTGTCTGTTTCAACATTGCCCCCGTGTGGTTGATAAAAAATTGCTTGCAGTCATTTTTGCCGTATCGTCATTGTCAACATATTCACCCAGTAGAATTAAAATACCATTATTCTTGTAGTAGTTGTGTGCATAAATGTTCGAAACCACGCCCACGCACATGTTCATTGGTCAACAGCGGCCATGTTTTTTGCCACACTTGCCCGGCTTATAGAGCGTTTGAAGACATTGGTCACAGATGCCAAATGTCAACGCACATGAATATAGGACATTTCATGCTATAGGAGTAGCTTATGAAGCGTTTTTCAAATATTCAACATGGCCGAAAAACCATAAAGGTCCCAATTTAATGGGTCCCAATTTAAATTATGTTCCTCATGAGGGGTTAGAATTATCTACACCTTTTCATGGCTCTAACTGATATGGGGTGAGTGTGGTGAGCTTGCAAACATGGAAAACCTCAATAGCGCCCCCATGTGGTTGACATAAAATTGCTTGCAGTCATTTTTTGTCATATCAACTTTGTCAACATATTGACCCAGAACAATTTTAATGCCATTACACTTGTGGTAATAGTGTTCATATATGTTCAAAACCACACCCACACACATGTTCATTGGTCAATAGCGGCCATGTTTTTCGCCACACTTGCCTGGCTTATAGAATATTTGAAGACATCGGTCCATAGATGCCAAATGTCAAAGGACGTGAATATCGGACATTTCATGCTATAGTAGTAGCTTATGAAGCGTTTTTCACATATTCAAAATGGCGTAAAAAACATAAGGGCTGAGCTAATGGGTCCCAATTTCAATTATGTTCATCGTGAGAAGTTGTACTAATCCCCCTCATTTCAAGGCTCTATCTCAAATGTGGTGAGCATGGTGAGCTTGCCAACATGGATAACCTCAATTGCGCCCCGTGTGGTTGACATAAAATTACTTGCAGTTGTTTTTGTCGTATTATCTTTGTCAACATATTGACAAAGTAGAATTTTTATGTCATTATCCTTGTAGCAGAAATGTGCACATATGTTCAAAACCACACCCACGCACATGTTCATTGGTCAATAGTGGCCATGTTTTTTGCCACGCTTGCCTGGCTTATTAATGTTTAAAACCATCGGTCCATAGATGCCAAATGTCAAAGGACGTGAAAATTGAACCTCAGGTGCTATAGGAGTAGCGTTTTAGGCTATTTTCACAAAATCCAAAATGGCGGAAAATCCAATATGGTGGACTTCATGAGTCCCAATTAGAAAAATATTGTGAGGAGCTGGACCTTTGTACCAATGTTCAAGACTCTATGTCACATGTGGTGGGTGTGGTGAGGTTTCAAAGTTGGCCACTTTGGAGGCTTGCGACAGCACCACCTTAAGGCTGATTTGCAGTTGGATGGGATCAGAAGTTGTGGCTTTGGGCCTTTACTGCCATGTATATTTGGGCCTTTTGTGCTTTTTTATCTCATAGGAATTTCCAAAAAGGCCTTAAAACGGCAGGAGTATAATAATTATAATTAAAGCTGCAAGCAGCATTGAGTGGGTTTCAGCAAATAGCACTGAACATCCTTATTGCACCATTTGCGACGAGAAACACATGAACCCAACACCAAATGTGGCATGGATTATTTTTTCAAACTGTCCATCATAGTGAACTTTATGGCTCCCAATGGCAAAAAAGTATTTTCAGACTTTTGCTCACATAGACTGAGCACTGTGAGCTTGCAAATGAACTTTTCCGTTATGTTTTTTTTGGCCATTTTGAATTTGTGAAAAATACTTAAAATGCTACTCCTATGGCACCAAGTGACCGACATTCAAGTAGGTTTGTTTTTGGCATCTAAGGACAAAGGCCATCAAACGCTATATAAGCCAGGGCAGCAGGTAAAAAAAACATGGCCGCATGGACAATTTTTTTTATCAACCACACGGTGGCGCTATTGAGGTTTTCCACGTATACTAGCTCACAACACTCACCTCTTTTCAGTTAACTTTTACGTTTTTTCGGCCATTTTGAATTTGTGAAAAAGACTTATAACACTACTTAAAAAATACTCTCTGAAGTTTAAGCTGAAGGACCATTGAATGACAAGTATAGGCACTGATTATTGGCCGGTAGCAACCACGGCAGCGTGTCCGGTAAGAACCACGGGAGTCAGTATTATGTTTCCAATCTTTACTGTTGATTCACCACGCACAACACAAACATTACTGAACACCACTCTTTATCAAATAGATTATATGTGGTTCTGTAGGGAGAAATAAACAGACAATATTGTATTATGTAACTCCTTACAAAACAGGCCAATGTGATAGTAATAAGCAATATTACCAACAAACCGAAGTGTGTTGTATAAACATTCCACTGGATTACTAGACTAGCACCACAATCAGCTAATGTTAACCCATTCAATAATTGCTGACCAACTAACTTATGCTAACAAATGCATGTACTTCTAATGCAAATGCTAATGCTAACAGTAACGCTAACTGGAGCGCAATTAGATATAGACTCCGCATACAGTTATGCATTCCTTAACGGCAACATGAAAACATTCAAGTAAGCTAACTCACTCTTTGATGCACACACACTTTACAAGCAAGATAATCCAGCCAGACATTCGGTGCAGGGATAATTCTAGTGTCTCAAACAATGTGGTCTCATCTGTGCTGATGACGTTGAAACACTTGACTTGTAGACCCAAAAAGGAAGCATGCTGATTGTATTTGGAAGAATCTACAATGTGAAATGTATTTTGATCAGTTAAACACTTTTTGGTTGCTACATGATTGTGTGTGTTATATCATAGTTTTGATGAATAGTCAAAACTATGAAATAGTAATACCCTTGAATGAGTAGGTGTGTCCAGATTTTTGAATGGTAGGCTACTGAATCTGGACACTTTCTCAACCCGTAGAAATCCAACATAACCCAATGTGGTTTTCCATTGAATAAACAAACTTTATTCCGTTGTGATTCCTTCCAAGTGATAATTCAGTACATGACAACGTGACTCTGACTGAAGTCACTCAGGCCAATAAACAGTAAGGCAGGTGTGGACTCATTAATAAGTAATGAACTGTGTAAACTAGAGAAATTAATTTTTGCATTTTTTACAGCCGCCCCCAAATATGGTGACAGATTTGCTTGAACTGATGGGTCAGCTAAGCATCTGAAGCTTCTTGGGGAAAGGTAGGTAGCTGGATGAATCGGACAACAGGTCTAACGTAACCCTTGTCCTTGACTTGGATCTCCGCCGTCCTTATGTTCCCATCTGCCCCAGGGATAACTGACTTGACAATTCCAATTTGCCAAAGCGCTCTGGGAGACTGATCATCACAACTGTCCCGACTGCCAGATCTTCCCTCTCCCTATGCCACTTCTGACGAGATTGGAGTGCTGGTAAGTAGTTCCGTGTGAAGCAGTGCCAGAAATTATGAGCAAGAACTTGGCTGTCTCCATCTTTTGCGGCTGAGTAGTTCCGACTTAGGGTAGACTACCTGTGGTTGTAACGAATCCAGGCGCCCCATCAGAAGAGAGTTAGGGGTAATCGGATCCGGGTATGCAATGTCTGAGGACACATCCCAATGGCTTGGAGTTAAGTATTCCTCCAATTTCAATCAATACAGTGTTTAGCACCTCCTCTGGGACTGGCTGTAATCCAAGGACTGTACACAGAGCAGCTTTAACGGATCTTATCTCCCTCTCCCAACATCCTCCGAAGTGGTGGGTTGAAGATAAAACAAATCTTCTGGCTGGCCAGTTTTTCCTGGAGCTGTGGGTGAAAAGTTGCGAAGCTCTCCTCCCTTGAAATTCGTTCCTCTGTCGTACAGAATTTCAAAGGGCTTCCCTCGCCGAGCAATGAAACGTCTTGACGCAATGAGAAGCTAATCGGTATCCATATTTGGTAGGAGATCAACGTGTATGGCTCGAGTGGTCAAGCATTTGAAGATGATACCCCACCTCTTCTCATTTCTTCGGCCAATGTTAATGGTGTATGGTCCGAAACAATCGACACCTGTAGAGTAGAATGCAGGCTTGTGGAGCCGTAATTGTGCAGGGGGTAAGTCGGCCATCTTAGGCACATTGGGCTTGCTTCGCCACTTCCTACATTCAGCGCAACCAAGCTGGTATCCATGGATGGCTGCCCTCCCCTTTAAAATCCAATATGCTCGACGCAACTCAGCAAAAACCCTCTCGAGGCCTGGCTGCTGAAACTGTTGGTCATACTTCTTTATCAGTAGTCTGGTAGTCGGATGGCCTGGGTCAAAGACTACTGGGTGAATGATGTCTGGGTTCAGCTGATCACATCTCCGAAGACGACCTCCGACACGTATCAAGCCAGTATTCTTGTCGTATTCCGGAGCCAGCATTAACAAACGGCTGTTCAAGGAAACTGGCTTGCCTGCCTTTAAAAGATTCAGACTGGGCCTGTCTGAGGGCCGTGAGTTCAGCTTCTTGGAAGTCATCGGCCAAGGTGCTGTTCACTCTTGTGGCCGCCCCGTTTGTGAACTGGGCTTTGGCTTCCACCAGTTCCTGGAAATTGTTAAACTTGGCAACATCAAGATGAGATGTTTCATCAGAGGTTGACAGGAGTCCACAAAAGGTTGATTTCCGTAGCTCCTCTGCTTCATCAGGTGTCGTCCCATTTGGCCCCCTCGGCCAGGATGGTTGGGTGTGCCACAGGAATGTAGGACCTTGCCTCCAACGATTGAGTCCTGAGAGTTGAGACAGCGTTTTACAGCGAGTAATATCATCGGCTGGATTACTCTCTGTGTCCACGTAACGCCAAGCCTGGGAATCCATGAGCTATTGCACTTCAGCTATCCTTGTTCCTACAAATACTTTGTACCTACATGAGTCTGACTGGATCCAGGTCAAGACCATTGTGGAGTCTGACCAATACATAACGTTGTGGATATCCAGGGTGAGTTCTCTCTTCAGCACCACGGCTAACTGGGCACCTGTGAGTGCAGCACACAGCTCGAGTCTTGGGATTGACTGTTGTCGTTTGGGGGAAACTCTTGATCTTGCGGCAAGAAATGTCACTTGGACTTGTCCATGAGTGTCTTCAGTGCGCTTTGTCTTCAGTACACTTTGTGTACTACTTGTGAGGTCCAGGTCAGTGCTGGCGTAACATCTTGGCATTGTGACCTGCGATAGCTCTGGAAGTTCCTTCTCCCAAGCTTGCCATGCTTGTAGAAGGTCTTCAGGTAAGTCTGGATCATCCCATCCTCTTTTCTTATTCTTTGTACTATGACCTCGGCCCGCGTGGTGTAAGGGACAATGAAGCCAAAATTCTTGGGGTAGGTGGCTAATGACTGCTGGGTTATTACTGGCCCATTGGCGTAAATCAAACCCCCCTTCCGCCAGGAGATTCTTCAGCTTGTCTACCATTTTTTTGGCTTTATCCACCATAGAGAAGCTTTGCAGACAGTTATCTACATAAAAGCAGCATTCTATGGAAAAGCGCACATCTTCTTTGGGCTTGCTGTGGTCAAACATGTTTTTGGAGATCAAATGTGGCACAACACGGGCTACATGTGGTTCTGAATGGAAGGACTTGCCACTCATAAACATCAGGACATCTGTCACGGTTCAGGTCTCGCCAAAGGAAACAGAGAAGGGGTCGGTCTTCAGGTAGCAGTCGGACTTGGTGGAACATACCCTTTATGTCGCTACTGATGGCTACAGGGCGTTCCCGGAAGTGGAGGAGAACTTGAAGACAACCCTATTCCTTCCATTGTGGTGGACCATATGATGGGGGATATACCATCCTTAATGCTCTGCTACGGCTGCTGGTGGTACTTTCTTGACGTATCCAGACTCAATCAACCTGCATACTTCTGCATTATACATTGCTGCTTTCTCTGGATCCTATGATAGGCGCTTCTCTGTCCCTCGCAGATGGGCTAGCACTGCTTCCTTTGGCGCTTCCAAGGGATGGAGATTCCCTTTCCACAAGAGGGGGGCGGCATACCTTTTAACCCCATCTACTTCGACCCTGATGGTCCTCTCCTGCAGTAGTTGTGTAGCTTCAACATCTTGTCTTGACCTTGACGTGATTAATTTCTCACTCCTGTATGGTAATGTGTCTAGCTGCCATAGTCTCACTACGTGGCAGAACAAATCATCAGATGAAGAGACAATGGTTGTGTGAAGGCATTGTTGCGAAGCGAGATGGGAACTTAGAAGGGCCTTGAAGGGTCCATCCCAGCTTAGTCTTAATGGCAGCAGGTCCACCCGGAGGACCTAAGCGCACTGGTTCGATTGCGATTCAAATGTGGATAGTCTGATCCGATGAGCAGTAGGGGTTGTGCCTGATTTAGCGGTTGCAGGGGAAAGTCTTTGAGGTGCTGATACCTCCTTTGAAGAGCACTAACCGGGTATGTATGCGACGCTAGGCCTAACTCTTCAGCTGTGAAAGCTCTTTGAATGTTGAAGGAGACGTTCGGTTGAGTCGCAGGGGCAACTTATAATGAGACAGGACTTCTGTGGATGACCCTAATATCCTGGAGCACGGTGCAGAGTGTCAAATCTTCAGGATGACCTTGAAGACCCAACTGCACTGCTGCTTCATGCAGGAGTATAGTGCGCTCTGATCCATCATCCAGCAGGGCATAGGTGTTTAGTACCTTGCTGTCACTGCGCAGAATGACTCGACTCATCTTTAACAATACCTTGCTGTTGTTGGAGGGACGATCAACGTAGAGGGTCTCGTTGTGGAGCTTACCAGGCAGGTGCTTTCTGTTGGCCCTACTGTGTTGGCTGTTTCCCTAGCATTCATGTTAATGTTGACCTCATGGAGTATCTCGAGATGCTTCTTTTCGCATTTCTTGCACTTAGCTTTGAGAGTACACTGGGTCACTTGATGTTCATGACCGCATTTCCAACATCTCTTGTTCATCTTGATCCATGACTCCTTTTGTTCCCTGGGAAAGATCTGGAAGTTTGTACACTGATTCATATAGTGCAGTGTGGTGTTGCAGTATGGGCAATACTTTGGTCTCTCCTGTATTTTCTCTACTGGATAGTGGTTCTGTGTACAAACTTCAGCTATTTCATCTCTCGCTCTTTGCCTCCATGGGGGATGGTGGTAGTCTTTGTGAAATACTTGCCTTTCCACTGGTCCTTGCGTGAGCTACTGTGATCCTGGCCTTTATCACTGCTGAATTGCGTGCCGTCTTTTTGTACTCTCACCTCATTCTCAAGCCATATGGCTAGGTGTAGGAGGGTCAGAATGGGTGTCTTGATGGGTTTGACACATCTTTTGAAGTTGGCTTTTTGGTCATGTGGTAGCTTGACTAACAGGCGTGAAACGTGTGATCCACACTTCAGTTCAGTCCGTCCATTACTTCCGAGCTGGTCCAACATACCAACTAGAGCGCGCACCCTCAGAGTGAATCTTCTGAATGCTTTTGCCATTAATTCTGCAATGCGTTGGAGGGCAAGCTGGTGGGGCTGGCCATACAGTTCTATAAGGGACTCCATGGTGTCGCTGTATGGGTACCGGCTGTTGCTATAGGAGTCTGCAATTAACAAGGCCTCCTCCAACTTCAGGTGATCCACCAGAATCTGAAACTTGAAATGTTCCGTTGCATCTACAGGTAGTACGTTATCGAGGGCAACCTTCAACCTAGAAAACTCCCTTGGGTCTTCTTTCACGAAATCGGGGATAGAGGGTTTCGGTCCACGGTAAGTGCGCTTGTGGCTAGGCATGGAAGTTGTTGTAGCCAGTTGGCGAGTGGCAACGATGACCGGGGGGGAAGTGATGACGATAATCTTCAGCCGGGTATTCACAGGAACTATGATCAGGAGGATAATCATAGCAATGACGTTCAGGTTAGCAATAGCGGCGATGACGTTCAGGTGAGGAACCGCGGCAATGACGTTCAGATGAGGAACCACGGTGATGAAGTTCAGGTGAGGAAGCGCAGCGATGACGTTCAGGTGAGTAACCGCGGCGATGACATTCAAGTGAGCATTTCCGTAAGTTCAAATCTTTCCGAATTGCTGTTGGGCAATGTCTTCTGCTATAAATAAATGCTCTGTCACACGTCTGATATCTTATGATAGGGAGTGCAGGATGATGATGATGACTGATCTGAATCGGGAAGCTCTCTGATCCTAAGGTTTCCTTCTCTATATTATCACGCTGCTCTTGTGACCGCTTAGTGTCCTCTCTCCTTGCCGCTAGCTTTCCTTGCTCAGGCAGACATCGATCTTTAGGATCTCGTGTCCGGGTGTGCCTGCTACGGAGGGCTGATGAGTTACTGACCGATCGTCCATCGTCCTTACTGACTTCGTCCATGACTCCATCGTCCTTACTGCGGGTCATCTAGGTGGTGACTTGAATTGCTGTTTACTCATTGAAGTGGATGAAGTCAGTTCTTCGGATAACTGTTGAATCTCACGTGTCAACTTATCGTTTTCCTTTCCTATCAGTTTCAGACATGTTGCGAGTGTTCTCGAAGAGGAACGAATGTTTCTCTTACTATGTGCAGAATGACACTTGCTGGTCTGGTTGTAGAAGTGGTTGAGAGGGTGTAACTCCACCTACTGTATCTTCTGCTTGATCTCCATCGTAGGAGTGGTGTGTTGTTGTCTGTTACTTGACTCGTAGGTTAATTCATAGTCGAGATGATGCGACTGGCGAGTCTGGTGGCGGGGACGACACACAACTTGTGGAGGATCTTCCCTATATACCGACATCCTTGGGCTGCTGTAGTTGCCATTCTATCCGTCTCGAAGGACCATAAAAAATACTCTCTGAAGTTTAAGCCGAAGGACCATTGAATGGTATAGTATAGGCGCTGATTATTGGCCGGTAGCAACCACAGCAGCGTGTCCGGTAAGAACCACAGGAGTCAGTATTATATTTCCAATCTTTAATGTTGATTCACCACACACAACACAACCATTACTGAACACCACTCTCTATCAAATAGATTATATGTGGTTCTGTAGGGAGAAATAAACAGACAATATTGTAGTAGGTAACTCCTTACTAAACAGGCCAATGTGATAGTAATAAGCAATATTACCAACAAACCGGAGCGTGTTGTATAAACATTCCACTGGATTCTAGACTAGCACCACAATCAGCTAATGTTAACCCATTCAATAATTGCTAATCAACTAACTTATGCTAACAAATGCATGTACTTCTAATGCAAATGCTAATGTTAACAGGAGCGCAGTCAGCTATAGACTCCGCATACAGTTATGCATTCCTTAACGGCAACAAGAAAACATTCAAGTAGGCTAACTCACTCTTTGATGCACACACACTTTACAAGCAAGATAATCCAGCTAGACATTCGGTGCAGGGATAGTTCTGGTGTCTCAAACAATGTGGTCTCGTCTGTGCTGATTGTACTGATGACGTTGAAACACTTGACTTGTAGACCCGAAAAGGAAGCATGATGATTGGTCAATTAATTGGAGAAATTAATTGTCCATTTTTACACTACTCCTATGGCACCAAATGACCGATATTCACGTAATTACGTATTTGGCATCTATGGACGAAGGTCTTTAAAATCTATAGTAAGCAGACAAGTTTGTCAAAAAAACATGGCCGCTAATAACCAATGAACTTGTGCATGGGCGTGGTTTTGCATATATAGGCACAAAACTCCAACAGGCATAATGGTATTATAATTCTAATTGTTGCATATGTTGACAACCATGAGACGACAAAAATGAGTGCAAGCAATTTTCAATCCACCACATGGTGGCAATATTGGGATTTTTACATTTGCCAGCTCACCACACTCACCTCATTTGAGTTACAGCCCTGAACAGAGGTAGTTAAGTCCATCGCCAAAAAAGGGAACATATTTGCAACTGGGATCCATTAACTTTTCCCTTATGGTTTTTCAGCCATTTTGAATTTGTGAAAACCCCTTAAAACACTTCTCCTATGGCACCAAATGATCGATATTCACTTAATATTTGGCATCTATGGTCAAAGGTCTTCAAAATGTATATATACCAGGTCAGTAAGACAAAAAACATGACCGCTATTGACCTATGAACTTGTATAGATGTGTGGTTTTGCGCATATAGGCACAGAATTCCTACACGCTTAATCAAATTTTATTTCTACTTAATCTTTAGATGACATATGTGCAAGCACTTTTCATTTAATCATACGGTGGCACTATTGAGTTTTTTGACATGTGCAACCTTACGACGCTCACCCCGCTTGAGTTTGAGCCCTGAAAAGAGGTTTTGAACGCCATCTCCTTACATAGAACGTATTTTCCATTGGAACCCATTAACTCCATCATTTTGAATATATAACAACGCTCAAACTTAATTCCTCTAGCCCCAAATGACCGATCTTAATGTTACTTCATATTTTGCCTGTACCTATGAAGATCTTTACATTTATATGAATGAAATCTGTTTGTGAAAGATCCTTGACACTGTTGACCAACAAACATGTGCAGGGCCTAGTTTTGCACATATTAGCACACAACTCATACCCCAAAAATAGTATTATAATTCAACTTGGTAGGTTTGTTTACAATCAATAAATTGCTCCCTTTCCTCCGGATGTGTACCAAACTCAGTAAAAATAGCGGAAATTAAGCCTCTTCTAAAAAAATCTAATCTGGATCCTGACATATTAAACAATTATAGGCCAATATCGAACCTCCCGTTCCTCTCAAAATTCCTAGAAAAATGTGTTTCCCAACAACTGAATGCCTTCCTGAAGACAAATAACATTTAAGAAATACTCCAGTCCAGTTTCAGACCCCATCATAGTACTAAGACTGCACTCGTGAAGGTAACAAATGACCTTCTAATGGCCTCAGACAAAGGTTCCGCATCCGTCCTGTTGCTTCTTGATCTTAGTGCTGCCTTTGACACTACTGATCACTCCCTTCTCTTAGAGAGACTGGAAACCAATATTGGGCTACGTGGACATGTTCTAGCCTGGTTTAAATCTTATTTATCTGAAAGACATCAGTTTGTATGTGTGGATGGCATATCCTCTGACAAATCAAAGGTATGTTTTGGTGTTCCTCAAGGCTCGGTTCTGGGCCCATTATTGTTCTCACTATATATGCTGCCTCTGGGTGATGTAATCCGGAATCACAATGTCAATTTTCACT
>JACXGI010010524.1:0-27421 GCA_016801175.1 Esox masquinongy
GCAATTTTTCATGAATTCTGTTCAATACCTCGAACCCAATAAAACTTACATGGATATAATCAACTGATATAGCTTCAGGGAGAGCTACTCTACCATCAACATCCTTTAGATTGTCTATTTTTCAATTTTGGACAATATTATTAGTTCATAAAGCAATTTTTCATGAATTCTGTTCAATAGCTCAGACCCAATAAAACTTTGACGGAAATAATCAACTGATAGAGTCTCAGGGAGAGCTGCTCTACCATTGACATCCTTTAGTTTGGCTATTTTTCAATTTTTTACATTATAACTAGTTTATAAAGCAATTTTTCATGAATTCTGTTCAATAGCTCGGACCCAATGAAACCTATATGGAAATAATCAACTGAAAAAGCTTCAGGGAGACCAGCTCTACCATCAACATCCTTTAGTCTGGCTATTTTTCAATTTTTGACATTATAAATAGTTTATAAAAAAATTTCATGAATTCTGTTCAATAGCTCGGACCCAATAAAACCTATATGGAAATAATCAATTGATATAACTTCAGGGAGAGCTGCTCTACCATCAGCATCCTTTAGTTTGGCTATTTTTCAATTTTGGACATTATTATTAGTTTATAAAGCAATATTTCATGAATTCTGTTCAATAGCTCGGACCCAATAAAACCTATATGGAAATAATCCACTGACGTAGCTTCAGGGAGAGCTCCTCTACCATCAACATTCTTTAGTTTGGCTATTTTACAGTTTTGGACATTATTTTTAGTTTATAAAGCAATATTTCATGAATTATATTCAATAGCCCACACCCAATAAAACTTAAATGGAAATAATTAACTGATATAGCTTCAGGGAGACAAGCTCTACCATCAACATCCTTTAGATTAGCTATTTTTCAATTTTGGACATTATTATTAGTTTATAAAGCAATATTTCATGAATTATATTCAATAGCCCACACCCAATAAAACTTAAATGGAAATAATTAACTGATATAGCTTCAGGGAGACAAGCTCTACCATCAACATCCTTTAGATTAGCTATTTTTCAATTTTGGATATTATTATTAGTTTATAAAACAATATTTCATGAATTCTATTCAATAGCTCGGACCCAATAAAACTTAAATGGAAATAATTAACTGATATAGCTTCAGGGAGACAAGCTCTACCATCAACATCCTTTAGATTGTCTATTTTTTAATTTTGGACATTATTACTACTTTCTAAAGGAATTTTTCATGAATTCTGTTCAATAGCTCATACCAATGAATCCTATATGGGAATAATCAACTGGTATAGCTTCAGGGAGAGCTTGTCTATCATCAAAATCCTTTAGATAGTCCATTTTTTCATTGTGGACATTATTACTAGTTTCTACAGCAATATTTCATGATTTCTGTTCAATAGCTCGGACCCAATAAAACTTACATGGATATAATCAACTAATATAGCTTCAGGGAGAGCTGCTCTACCATCAACATCCTTTAGTCTGGCTATTTTTCAATTTTTGACATTATAAATAGTTTATAAAAAAAATTCATGAATTCTGTTCAATAGCTCGGACCCAATAAAACCTATATGGAAATAATCAACTGATATAGCTTGAGGGAGACGAGCTCTACCACCAACATCCTTTAGATTGTCTATTTTTCAATTTTGGACATTATAATTAGTTTATAAAGCAATCTTTCATGAATTCTGTTCAATAGCTCAGACCCAATAAAACCTATATGGAAATAATCAACTGATATAGCTTCAGGGAGAGCTGCTCTACCATCAACATCCTTTAGATAGTCTAGTTTTCAATTTTGGACATTATTACTGGTTTCAAAAGCAATCTTTCATGAATTCTGTTGAATAGCTCAGACCCAATAAAACTTATATGGAATTAATCAACTGATATAGCTTCAGGGAGAGCTGCTCTACCATCAACATCCTTTAGATAGTCTATTTTTTTCAATTTTGGACATTATTACTAGTTTCTAAAGTAATTTTTCATGAATTCTGATCAATAGCTCGGACCCAATAAAACTTACATGGATATAGTCAACTGATATAGCTTCAAGGAGAGCTGCTCTACCATCAACATCCTTTAGATTGCCTATTTTTCAATTTTGGCCATTATTATTAGTTTATAAAGCAATATTTCATGAATTATATTCAATAGCTCAGACCCAATAAAACCTGTATGGAAATAATCAACTGATGTAGCTTCAGGGAGAGCTCCTATACTATCAACATCCTTTAGATTGTTATTGACAAATGCTTTATAGACTATTAATATTATATATGTCCAAAATTGAAATATTGGAAAACTAAAGGATGTTGATGGTAGAGCAGTTGTCCCTGAAGCTATATTGGTTGGTAATTTTGATACGAGCTATTGACATTTACATAAGTAACAGACGCTTTTCATCAACATGACCACGTAATGGTGCACTTTTAAGACGGTGCCTTAACCCTCGCATCGTAGGAAAGCAGTTTTCATGTTCTTTTCGACTCTGAAAGATTAATATGAAACCGAAATGGAAAAACAAGGAGTGTTGCTTGTTCACTACCGCCAGCAGATTCAGAATATGTAATTGCTGTCTTTCTGGTAGGTTTCGTTGATGAGGTATTGACGTTCAAAATCCGAATCTTGAATATAAAGCTAACTTCACCGCAGTTTATGCTGGTCTGTTAACGACTTTGCTCTAGTTCAGATCCCTGTAATATCAGTATCTAAACTACAGCAGATAAAGCCTGATCGTTTTTTATAAAGCCTGATTCATTCGATTCAATTTCAAACATTGGTATAACACAAATGTAAGCAATTTAAAAATTAAAACAGGAGGCTGCTGACTGTCACTCCATCCCTAATGATGTTCACGCCATTAAATAATGGACAATCATAGAGCTAGAGTGGATCGTAGACTATAAAACAACAGGTGTAACAACCACCTTGTCTCTGCCACTTACTGCTTATGAATGTTACTGAGTATGATTAAAATGTTATCTTGAGTTCCACACTTACCTTTTATTAGGGCGGTGTGTTGTCTCTGTTATTCAAATCCGTGGTCGGTAGGATCCCTGAGGAACACGCACTGGGATCCAGTTTTAACCCTAGCCTCAAAGATCATAAATGATGTTCATTTTCATTGTTGAAATAAAATAGTTACTTTAAACTACAATATGGAACAATCTTCCACCACAACAAAAGTATGCGTTCCGTTGTCGTCTCGTCTATTGACAAGTCCATGCGTATTGCCTGCTGGGAACAATCAGTGCCCCAGTTCCAGCCGGCGCAATCGAACAGTTGCACTTCTGCAACTAGTCCTTTAAAATCTAACAGCCCCTATCAGTCCACACCATTTCCATTTGCTACAATAATAACGATTAATAAACGTTTTCTAAATAGCCCAGTGTTTTCTCTTTTTTGTGTCCTTCGCTGGCAGGTTTATTGGATCCAAACGACTGGAGAAACCGATGATAGAGGCTTTTGACGTTCAAGGCGAAGCTCCTACACAATCAATGCCATCACGCCGTAGAGTTTTGATGTTAACGTTTGTTTGCCCTGCTAATCCACGTTTTGATGTCGTTTTTTCACGAAAAACTAGAATCATCCTTAAAACATTCAGACATAATTTTGCCACAGTCTATTATCAACCCATTCCGCCCGCGCTCCATAGAACTGAAGACTTGACCAGGCGTGTCATCACTCCAAAGGCAGACTAATGCACGCTAGGCTATCTGCGTCTCATTAACAAATGGAGTCATCTGCATCCTAACATGCAATTTATAAATCTGAGAAGCTCCAAAACGAAACAAATATTACAAAGTTTAGCCTATCATTTGTTTGATATTGAACAGATGCCTAAAAAACTTTGGGCCAGCTAGTCTATAATAGGCATACAACTTAGGGTGCATTGTCAATGAATGAACATTGAATAAAGGTTGAATGAACATTGTCATCAAGTCAGTCTACTCAATTAGAGGAAAAACAGTCATCAAACAACAAGGTTTCTGTTCAAAAGGATAAACATGAATGTATAATCAAAATATATTCTTCATTTGGCCAAGCAATAATGAAGCGAAAAAGAAAATCTTAGTTTGGCAGAATTTATTTTTATTTTTAAGCAGTGGTGTGGGATTTCTGTGAATAACAAACTTTAAACCACCAATAAAAGTAGAATCAGAATCATTCTGCAGTTATGCATGAAATTCAAAGTTTGTAACGTTTTGATGACATGGGGCACGTATTGGCACATACAGTACCATACACACCAGCCCATTTTGGCTTGACAGCGCCACTTTTAAAACCAGTGACAAAAATCCTGGTATTCAGGTGATCTTCACCTTGTTCTTGAGTTTAATAGGACCAGGGAGGACTCAACAGTGAAAACTGTCTAACATACACATTCTCCTCATTATTACATTGCAGCAACATTTACATATCATGATGCAGCTGGATTGTAAAATATTCTAGTTGGCTACAATGTTATCTGTGCTGCGGGAAAGATTTGTCATTTAACTTTAAAGGCTTTTATTCCATCTGGCACAATTTTGACATGTTGGCTTATAAAATGGTGTTCTTTTATAGTAGAAAAATGTGCTTTATGTCTCTGGATTCTGCAGACTCCCAGCTACAAGCAAAATTAAGTACAAACTCACCTTTTCAGACACATATTTTCAGACAGTTAAAATTTGGCATTATGGCAAAAAAATCTAAAACTGTATGTTTAATTGTCAACTTCTGATGTATAGACATGACACTGAAACTCCCCCATGTCATGAGAACCAGTGTAACAGTGTCAGGGAGCCATAGATATTAGTAAATATAAAACGTACCTGAACTATTTTGATTATTTACCACGTTTTTTTTCAAAAATCTAAACATAATCACCCAAAAGTGACCTGTTTCTTTCCAGTGAGGTATCTTAAATCATTCCAGAGATTTTAAACCAGTTACCAAGACAGATATTTCACCTCTCTGTGACCTTCATCAGATTTCTTCCACTGAGAAGGAACAATGGGGGAGGTGAAATTTGACACATCTTCTTTCATGAATATGTCATTCCTTTTAACAGAATCTCAGCTGTCATCTGGGGTAGAAAGTACGTTCCTAGCATATGTGGTTCTTTTACAATTAACAGAAATGTGTGGCTGAAGAATGAGTCTGTCAAACAACTTTTAAGGCATAAACCACTTGATAGCTAATCATTAAATTAAGCACAAAGCAAACCAAGCATGTGACCAAGTACAGAGGAGATTTGTAAATTCGTAGCTTATTATAACCTCTTTTTTTCTGTTACACTCAACATACACACGTACACACAGCCCTGCAAGCTCACAGGCACACACAGGCACACACACATACGTGTAAATGAGAATCCCCCACACTTCTCACACCCTTCAGTAGCTGTCAGTGCAATCGTCCACCAGTTGATTCAGAAAGCTTTGTGTCATTTCCTTGTGAGCTTGTGATTGTTATTGTGTAACTCTGTGTACTTGTAGAGAAGTGCATGCAGGTGCATGTGTGTGTGTATATATATGTTGCATGCATGTTTGTGTGCACATGTGTCTGATTGCTGAGCCATGCATTTCAGTTCCTGCTATGTTTCATGGAATTCTTTCTAAGAAAAAGTAATGAGCCAGAATTAGAGCCAGTTGGATTTTGTTGACATGACCCCCCCCCCCCACTGCACGCACGCGCACACACACACACACACACACACACACACACACACACACACAGGGTTCACATGTTAACACTACATCTGAACACTCTTTGGAACAATGTAGGATCTTTGTGCCAATCCAACAGCACTGTCAGACATTGGCCACTGGACACAGTGCCAGAAAGGCAGATTGCATCATCAGATCTGACTCCAAAACTGTTGGAAAAGATTGTTCCACAAATCGGTGAAAGCCAAGGACACCGGGGAATGCATTTTATTTGGATTTAGTCTTAGGTTCGAGGGACAGAGTAGATATATAGATACTGAGGGGGAAGAGTACATATATAGAAATTGTCATAATAGTTCTGAGGAATCCTCCATACAATTTAGAAGTTTAAGAAAATGAATTGCTTAATGATTGACTTTATAGTGGTGTAGTTGTGATATATAGTGGTGTAATTGACACGATATATGGTTGTTTATGAAGTCAAGTAACATACCTGTAGGTGTTTACTGAATTATTGCTCCCACTCTAATCAATCAACGTCTTGACATTTGGAGATATGTTGGCTGTCATTCAAACTTCCCAGAACCCCAGGCATTGCTGAAAGCAGTCACATTCATCAACGTATTCCATGTTGCATCCACAGATATAATAAACCAAGTCAAAAATATTCAGAAACGTGATATGACATGAGATTTTGAGTATATGCCAGGTATGATATTATGAGGAGCTTGAGTGTGCTGCACTGTTCATATTTACAGGATTACTATATTAACAACATTATACCTTAACTTTTCTGGCACTATTTATGGCCAATTATTATGATTATTATCCAGATGAAGTTAATTGTTCTGATGGCAACCCAATAATAAAAATGATCTGCTAAGTGTGGATTTTCACTCTTCTATGAAGGAGCTTTCATTGATCTTTAAATGCTTTCACAAATGACTGACGTTTATTGCTTGCTGATTGAGGATTTGATGTGCTTCAGTGGGTGGTGTCATGGCTACGTGATTCCCTGTGATGATACTATTTGATACCCATATTGCAAAAACCTTTTGGTTTATGGGAATCACTTAGCACAGCAATGGTGAAAGTCTAGTATTGTGAGGAGATTGACTATGAAATGTGACAAGTGATTTTGTGTCAAATCCTCTTTAATATCCCTGTCCTGAGATTGAAGCATCCTCCAAGTGACAGTCTACCTTGCAGTTCACACCCACTGGTAATTCACACCCTCTGCTCTGAGCAACTCTCAGGTTTTGTGGCAACTTCTATGTTTAATGTATTTTAGTTCTTGTTTGTGTGTTTCTATGTTCTGTTTTAATCCCCTGTGTTAATTGATTTCACCTGCATCTTGTTTGCATCTCGTTACCCCAATATTTAGTTTCTCCAGCCCCCTTTAGGGGGGGTGGTGGTTGTTCTACTTGACAATGCTCTTTCGAGCCAGATTTTTTGAGCCTGTTGTTATTAAGCCTGTTTATTAAAAGTCCTCGGTCCACTACCTGTGGCTGTGTCCTGCTACCTCCACAACCACTTCTATTAGGGCAGAATTGCAAGTAGATTATGTGGTTTCCTCTCCACAAGTAAATTTTAAATGTAAGATTTCAAGCACTCTTGATTCTCTCTGCTAGACAGTATACTCAGCTGCTCATGCTTCAGGTTCACCCTTGAAAGAATGGGAAAAGGCAGAACCTGTGTGTCTTTGTGTTAGTTCATAGGTCCCTGCACAATTAAAAATAAACTGGAGTAGTCGGCTAGGAGGTAACCCAAGTTAGTGGCTATCAGGAAAACAAGTGGAGCACTTAATGATCATTTTTGACAACATATTTACAGACATGTTTACAGTTGTGGCCTCAAAGATTCATAGTACTTAAAATATTTCTACAAATACCTGAGGTTGTGTCTGTGTTTATCTTAGTTCTTCAACAGGAGCAGAGATTTGACAACAGCCAGTCGTGCTTCTGTTCTTAGGGAACGCAGTGCAGTGACTTGATTTGCATTTGCTGAGTAGAGGGCGGTAACTGAATGGATTTTCACCACAACAGATATGGGACAGTGCTTATTATGACACAGCCCATTGACCATGGATTCTGCACATTCAGCTAAAGACACTTCTGAGATGACAGTCCAGGGTAAGGTACCCTTGTCCCTACTGTCGTGCACAGTGCATTAGGACTTAGTAGGAGTGGCTATTTTATTATAGCATGCGTGTGAACTTACTGGGTGAAGTACAGTATTTCTAATCATGATTAAATGTATTCCAAATACTGTTAGGCGTGGCTCCAAATGGAATGGTATTTTCAATGTTTGATAATGTAAAAGAACAGTTGTAAATTACACCCAGTAAATATTAGCCAGCCAATTCATATTAATAAACAGAACTAAAACACAAAATACAATTGTCACGGTTGTGGTGGTAGGACACAGGCGCAGAGAAGGAAAGGTGGTAGTAATCCATAGTTTAATGAAAAAAGAAACAAAACAATAGCAGCAACCAGTGACGTAGGGCATCAAGTACAAACATAAAACCAAAATGAACCACCCTGGGTGTGGCCAAACATAGAACATAAATAGGTTCCCCAATTGGAGGCAACGATCGACACCTGCCTCCAATTGGGGAGACCAAACTGGGTAGACGTGGCTAGAGGCACCACCTTCTGTACTGTCCTGACTATGGCCCCAGCCCGGCGCAGAGATGGCTAGGGGCATAGCCAGGACGTGACAGCAATGTTATTTATATACATATATATATATATATATATATATATATATATATATAACAATTAATGAGTTAAAATGAAGCAGAAACTACCATGTTCTACATGAGTGACTGCAGTATCGATACAGCTCAGCTAAGCCAAACCAATTAAGCCAATGCCCAAAGCATCAGGAATTTGCCCAAAGCAACTTTGTTAATGGCCAAGTTCAATGCATTGTTCCACCAGAACTCCCACACATGTGCAATAGTAATTAAAAAAAGCTAAATAAATTGTCATGATTATTGGCACTCCTAGGAATTCTCATGAACCAAGTCTAACAAATGTCTAGTATTTTAATAGAATATTTCCATTAATATATAGATATATACATTTAAATAACTCATTAGAAACAGAAAATGGTTGTCCATGACATCCTGTGCCACTGGGGTATAAATATGAGGTGATCCAGCCTTCTATCAATGGGGGAAGGTCAAAGAACACCTAAATTAATTGAGACAAAATGTTAGAAATGACCCATTGGCCATACAAAAAGTTATACACATGCCTGAAAGTATCTCCACAGTTAGGGTAATAATTCAGATTTAGAAATTAACTAATTAGTTGTGATGAAGAGGGCAATAGAGTATTTTGCCACCCCATGCAATGAGGAGGATTGCTCTCCATGGATCAACATTAAATAATTGCAGAAGTTTTGGGGGGGGAATTTTGGGGTCACCAATTCTGGAAAACTACAAGTAGAGTTCACCTCCATGCCAACAAGTCTTGCCAAACGAAAGCCTCAACTCTCATCAAGACGTAAATGTCAGTACTTGGAGTTTGTGGAACCACATTAGAACATTGATTGGAACAGGATTCTGTGGTTCTATGGTCAGATGTCTTGATGAGAGTAGAGGCTTTCTTCTGGCAAGGAGTCCAAATAGCTTGTTGGCACATTGAATTGACGTGCAATTATAGTTTTATTTTGGACTAATTAACCATGGCCAACTCTTTTGTCGTCCCTTTGCACGCCGACCTCCACACCACAATGGCAATCAGCAAACCACTAGAGTAAATACAAAAGGCCATATCCTTTATTATAGTTTCTGCTCCCTGTAAAGAGAAACTGCATTCACAGCAAATCACTTTGACCGTGTTGCATAATAGCCACTGGTTAATGTAGTAAATTTAATTTTGCATAGTGTGTTGTGTTTACCAATCAACATTTGAAGGGGCTTCATTGCCCTGGGGATTTAATCTTTAGACCAGAGAGAAGAGTGACCCCCTTTCAACACCACCACCAGCAGCATCTAGTCTCCCCTCTAAGGACCGACCAGGAGTCTCTGCTTAGCCTCAAAGGCAAGCCAGCTGAGGTATGCAGGGAGCTATGCTGCTGGTAAAAAGACTTAAGCATGGTCAGTAGGAGCACCTTTGTAAAGGCAGAATCTTATTCTTATTGCAATGATTATGCTGTATATTCTTAGTGACCTCAGGCATGTGAATGAAATCAAGTTTTTTCCCTCCATTTGTGTTCTCTTTTAGGAATATTAACATTTAATTGTGAAGGTACATGTGCCACAGTTGTACCATTATCATATGAAAGGGAATCCAGGTAATCTCCCACTCAATCACAAGACAGACAATTACTGACTCTATCGTAACCCCTAAAAAGCCCACATGTACATTAAAATTAATATATAGCAGAACATATCATAGTTCAGTCACACTAAGCACTCTCCTAGAGGCAGGTAAGCTTTTAAAGTACACTGTATAGTTCCCACCTCATCACATCACCCACCGACACAGCCTGCGCATTCACATGCATACCAATTCAGAAACCTTACATAACCTGTCACTCTGATGCCTCCTAAGGAACAGTAGTTCAGTGTGAAATGCACCATACCTGAATGTACAGTTCAATGACTGAAAATCGAATCAGGTATTAAACTGTGACCTGGACACTGCCTTTGGGTTGTAGAAGCTCAGAACATCAGGGGGATGCAAAGTTGACACCCACACCCACCTCTCACTGTGGTTCAAAAACCGGCTCTTTATTTTCACATCGGTGTGGTAAGTCTTAATCAGCTGTGTGATTCAGCCTATAAATCTGTTAGTTCCTGTGGGAAGCATACAGTAATACCAAAACACACACTAAATCTGGACATACACAAACTGGAAACAAGAGACCCACAAGCATCAAGTAGAAGATTAACACACCACGTGTACTAAATGTAATAAGGGTATATATACTAAACGACTAAAATATCAATATAAAATGTGTATGTGACTGTAATTGCGGTATGTGCCTTGTCCTTTGGGGATAATATATATTTGCAGAAGCCAAACAGCCCTCATGACGCTTTACAGGCAGAGCACGACACACCCTAACCCTTCCACGTTTGACAGAAACCAAGAAAAGATAACCCACAAAATGACATCTGTACTAATGGGTATGGCACCCTACATTCCTTTGATTACTATTGTGACACGGTCTGGATTTATCAGTGACTCATGTGTTGCTTCATTGTAATTCTGCAGTTATTTACTAGCCTGCTGAAGTCATTATGCGACAAACAAAGGTGGTTGCCGCATTGTTAGAATCCCGGTCATTTGGTTAATTGACTGTTAATGTGAGTATGAGCATTAAGGCTAATCAAGGCTGTTCCCTGGATGTGTCATCACATGAAGCATGCAATCTCAGTCAACACATTATAACACATCGCTCAATCCTCAGGGTCAAAGGTCTAAACTGAGCCAATGATGACAGGATGCCAGGTGCTTAGAAACCACAATCGATGAGCAGAGTCTGAGAACTGAGCTCTCAATAAGAGAGTATCTGAAGGTATTCACCAGTCACTTCAAAGATGAGGGAAAAAAGTCTGTATAAAATACACAACACTTGTAATAAGCTAAATTATAATCTTCTAATGTGGAATATTTTCCTTTACATTCCATTAATGATTCAAAGGAATCAACTAAGGTAACTCTCAAATGAATTTCCCAAAATATAAAAAATTATATATAAATATTTGAGTTCATGTTGCCATTGAGACTAATAAGGGCCCCAGAACCAGTGGAAGAATAAAAAGACTCATTATATCAATGATGCACTGCCATTTATTGTAGTAGGTATGATTATTTATTTTATTAGAGATGATCATTTGCGTGTTTGATTGAAGAAATAAATTGACAACTCAATCTCTTCGAACACACAGTCACCAAGTGGAAGCACAGCCTGTTAGGGTCAGTGTTCTAATGCGCTTTGGACTGTTGCACTCAATTCAGTCAATTTCCGCTTTGGCAGAGGGCAGCTTCCAATTTGGCTCTCATTCCCCTGAAATCTGTTTGCTTTACTGAGTGATATGCACACAGACACATTCACATGCACACAACTACCCAGCCTATCGGCCACCGAAATAAAAATGTCCCAATGTGTATCCCCTTAATAAAATGTCTTCAAGCATCTAGACCTGGATTCTGAACAGGTACCATCCACTGACCATAAACGTTAGACAGATTGTGTCATCGCCCACAGGCATCGCACAGCATGTGGTCAAGACAAGCCAGATGGAGGGGTACAGAACAGGATGTGCCTCAGGGCTCTGTCACTCTCTGAATACCCCTTTCCCAAGGAGTCTGCCTAAAAACAAGAACCCTGCCATCCAAAGCCCAACACACACACACGCACGCACGCACACGCACATGCACTTGCACCTCCATCTCAGGCTGAGCCTCCACCAATTGCAGCCTGAAAATAAATGAGGATGCCACCTTGCCAAGTGCTGTGAAAACCTTCACTAGAACACTATCATTCTCCAACAGCCTGAGAGGTGAATCAAAACATAAAACATTTGTTTTACAGTAACTATGAATCTGGTGAGCAACAAAAGTAAACCATGGTAATAGTATACAAACTGGTGTGGCCTGCCATATATCGCTACAGATTTAGACAGATCTCCACTCCAAACTCTCTTTAATTGCCTCCCAAATGGAGCCCAACCAAGGATTTTGCAGACTACAACACCTTTTGGGAACCAAGCCTTTGCTGCTAGAGTGTACGTATGTTTTCTCAAAGTTGGTGTGCTTTTACATCATGCTGTTGTTGACTAGTTTAAATATAAACTGGGGCACTGCAGGTTTTCTAAAGGCAGTGTGTAGGAAGGTGTCAGTTTAAAGCTGAAACCATCTTTATAAGTGTAAGGTAAACAAATAACACTACTCACATTAGACTGCAATGTAGTCAGAGATAAAAAATGTATGTGTGTGTGTCTGTGTGCAATAAAACACATGCATTAACTGAGGATTCTGGTTTTGCTCTGGTCATACCCTCTCCTTGAACTCTCTGGGCTCATATTAGAAAGAATCCAAAGACTGCTTGCGTGGAATTTTGTGATGTATAATGTAATGGCTATAGGATGTTACCATGGAGACGACAAGGATTAATTAACGCAAATACATATGCAGCAACATGCACATACACACACAATGATACACACAGGTCTGAATTAATTTTGAAAGGTTGTGGTTTTGGTAATTAATGTTTGTTCCTTTGTCATTTACTCAATGTATTTTTGTAAGAGTTCCTGTAGTGTTTGACATGCAGAAATATACCCAAATCCTCTCTATCTTGCTAAGACATGCACAACAACCCTAAAACAACACTTTAAATACTCTAAACTCAGCTTGTGGATATATTTGTGGAAAAGCAGTCTACAGTAATTAGCAAGAGCTAGATTCAGAACAGTTTTGTCTGGCTGATAAACGTTTAACAACAACATGCCTGTTTCTGTCTTGTGAAGGATAACTTGAAATCCAGTTCAAGCCTCCACATCTTTCTACACCTTGGGTCACACATCTAAGAATTCAGGAACACACACTCACACAAACACACATATAGCCCATATCTTCAGAGCAATTCTTCTTCTCTGCTCCACTCCAAGGCATTGGCTAACAGTAGTATCATTCTTCCTTGAGAAGGCCTAATAAAATGGACAGACAGTGGTAGTACATCTGGAAGGCTTATAGTAAGACTTCCACTCTAACAGTTTCATCTATCTGGGGCTTGAGGGAGTTACCACCTTTACCAGCCCACACACAGCTGACAACACTGTATACAGAAAAGTACACACACGGCCACACACAAGCACAAGCGTGCCTATACACACACATACAAAATCAACTATCATTGTGGTGATTTTTGGTCCTGACAAGAACAGTAAAACAAGGACACAAATATATTTAGCCTTTTTAGCAATTCAGCTAACTTCAAAGCAACTTAGTTACATTAGTGATAGCATACATTTCAGTCCTTACAATCAACATAGGGCAATGTCCTCTTCACTGCTTTGGGGTATTGGGATTTGAGGGAAGAGTCCCCCCCCTACTGGACAACGCCACTTCCCACAGTGTCTGGGCTCTCATCCAGGGACTGACCCTGCTTAGCTTTAGAGTCATGCCAGCAGTACTACTGGCACACATAGACACAATTTGTTGCTGTCGGGTGCAAACCACTTATCCCCATAACAGGGGGGGTGTGTGATTTTCAATTTCTAATGTTTACCATAAACCAAACCCCTAACACCTGAGCTTCAAACAGTCCTTTTCCATGGGGACCGGTGTAAGGTTTAGTTTTCCTTGTTTTACTATGTTTGCAGGGTTTGTTGATGCAAACAAATATTGTGAAACATGGAAACACACACATACCATCATGTGAAAAATGTAGTACACATCCTAGAAAATTGGTTGTCCTTTTTTTACACCTTAATTTCAACACTAATGGCAGATCAAGGTAACCTGATGTAACAAATGACACTGAAAGAATATGTACACCCCTAGCTTCAATAGTCGGTGTTGCCCCCTTCAGCTTATGTCATGTCATGTAGCGGTTTACTGTAACTGTCTATCAGACCCTCGTATTGATTGGGAGTAAGTTTTACCCTTTATTTTCAACAGTATTGCTTCACCTGTATCATGTTCAAGGGCCTTCTTGCATGCAGTCTGCTTTAAATGCCCCCGCATTTTGATAGGATTAAAATCTGGGCTGTGACTCTTTTTTAATCATTCTGTTGTAGCATTGTCCGGTGTCAAGATTTATGTTTGGTTCAGCTTCAGTTTCTTTGACAGAAAGTTGGCCAAGACCTGAGGCAGTAAAGCAGCCCCAAACCATAAGGCCACTGCCTCCCAGCTTTAAGGATGGTATGAGGTTTTTCTGTTCAAAGGCAGTGTTTTGTTTTGCCAAATAGGGCATCTGGGTTAGGGCACTGTGACCAGAAAACTCTAGCTTGGACTCTGTCCAGAGTAAATTTTTCCAGTCGTTTTGGTCTTTACCCAGGTGTTGTCTGGCAAATGTCAGTTGTTTTGGTATTCTTTTTTGAGAATATTCCTTCCAGACCTCCAGTACTGGCCATGTTATTGCAGTCTCTATCTGACTCATTCACTTGAACATTGACTGGGGCAAAAGATGCCTGTAGATCCCTAAATGTCCAGGGGGGTGTACTAACTAACCAGCTCAACACTGCTATGTCTGTTTCCCTCAACTCTCTGGCCCCACTAAAAACTAGGCATGTTCCATTCACCTCCTCATCCCCCTGGTTTACATCGGAGCTCTGTACCATGAAGCAAGTTGGTCGTTGCCTTGAATGCTGGGCGAGAAAATCGGGGCTCACTGTTCACGCTGAAGCCTACAAAATCCACCTTTCAGTTTACAGAGATGCCCTCAGTGCTACCAGGTCTTCCTACATCTCAAACATAATCAGTAGGTCCAATATGAACTCCCGGACTCAATATGAACTCCTGGACTCCTGCTCTCTACTGTCAGCAAATTACTTCAGCCCTGCAATGACACATTCTCTAGCCCCTCCACTCATCTTGGCAACTCTTTTTGCAGCATTCTAAAGATAAAATAACAACAATAAACTCCAGACTATCTAATAAATCTACCACAGCTACTGCTAACCTCCAAATATGTCCACCTGCTGCCCTGGACTCTCACATCTCCTCATTCAGTCTTGTTGACTCCCCTTACATCACTAAACTCATAATGACATACAAAAATACTACCTGCACTCTCGATCCTCTTCCCACAATCCTGAATAAAGCCTCATACCTGCTCTCTGTCCACACATCACAAGCATAGTTAACCTCTCCACCACCGATGGTATTGTCCCCTCCTGCTGTCACCCCCATCCTAAAGAAACCTGGATTAGACACCACCATCCTTAACAATTTCCGCCACATCTCCAACCTCCCCTTCCTGGCCAAAACTCTTTAAAGAATTGTTGCCTCACAGCTCCAAACCACCCTCCTCAAAAACTGTATGAGCCTCTTCAATCTGGTTTCCAGCCAATCCATAGCACAGAAACTGCACTTAAAGTTGTCAACGACCTTCTCCTCTCTACTGACGCCGGTTCCCTCAACATACTGATCTTCCTCGACCTGAGTGCTGCCTTTGACACTGTTAACCACCAGATTCTGCTCACCAGGCTTGAGGGGCTGTGCGTTGAGGGAATTGCACTCTCCTGGCTGAACTCCTATCTCCCTACATGAACCCATTACATTTCACTCAAAGGCTTAATCTCAGACTCACCCACAGTTACTCAAGGTGTCCCCCAGGGCTCAGTACTTGGTCCCCTACTCTTCATCATCTACATCTTCCCCCTTAGTCAAATCCTCCGTCACTTCAACCTTAATTTCCACTGCAATGCTGATGATACACAGATATATCTAGCCACCAGACATATCTAGCCACCAAACCAACCCACCTCTGACCCACACTGAATCCTGTGTGACTGTAATAAAAGCATGGATGAAGGAAATGTCTTCAAACTCAATAGTGACAAAACAGAACTTTTACTCATTGGAACCAAATGTACCCTCACCAAAACTGTCACTTTCACTCTCAGCATCGATGACAGCGTTGTTTCGCCATCCCCCCACACATGTAACCTTGGCATCATTCACAGGTTTGTATACACAAAGCGATTATATTAATGGTGCGGTTTATACACAGTCCAGGTTATAGAAGTAAAATAAATAATAATCACTTTTTCACGAGTGTAATTGTATTTGTTACAAATGAGTCATGAAGTGAAGTACGAGGTAGATCAATAGTGTGGCCAAATGTGTTACAGCAAGACATTTGCTGCATAGTTAGCAGAAGTTTGCAAGCAATTTCAGCAACCCAAATATTTGATTCTCCAGTTGGTGAGTCTGGGGACTTTCTCTAAAGATGGAATTCCTGGTTTGACCCTGTGGGCACATTTTGCCAGGACCCACTCTGTGGAGCAGCATGTAATCCCACAGGGACCAGCTGACTAAAGAAACTCAGACTTCTCTTAACATGCCGTCTCTGTTCCCCTAGGGCCGATGCCATTATAATTTAGCCTAAACCTACAATCTCAATCTTTCTCTCTCCCTAGAGGCCTGGTCAAACCTGCGCCTATTTATCTTGCTACACACAAGAGTATGTACAGCACGGAGGGTAGGGAACTGTAGACACGTGAAACATCTGTAAATACATTATGAAGGCAGAGGATCATCATTCACAAAATGCCCAGGGTGAAAGGTGGATTGACATCTATCACCTCACATCTGGACACAAACTTGTTTAAAAGGCACTCAAATTTAAGATGAAAACAAAACCACAGAGCGCAAGAGATTTAGCATTCTAACTACAACCTACTTCGCTGAGCAATAAACATAAACTATAAACCCCTTTACAGTCCTTGCAGGCGTATAAGAACATTAATATGTCAAATGCCAATTGTGTAGCCTATAAAAATTTGATAAAAAATAGCTTGAAGCTGTGACCACCTAGGGTCAAAGCCTTTTCGTCAGTTTTGCCGTTGATTTCGTTTCCATCCCTTGCCACCCTTGTCTTTCCCTTAACTCCCAGTTTCCATTATGGCACAAAAATCAACAGTCCCTCACTGTATAGGAATGTTAATCTGAAAGCGCCAATGGAGGAATTTTCATCAAGTTTACCGTATGATTGCATGTTATTTATTACAGTATATGTGCTGAAATACACCGATCAGCCATAACATTATGACCAGGTGAAGTGAATAACACTGATTATCTCGTTATTATGGCACCTGTCAGTGGGTGGGATATATTTGGCAGTAAGTGAACATTCTGTCCTCAAAGTTGATGTGTTAGAAGCAGGAAAAATGGGCAAGGGTAAGGATCTGAGCGACTTTGACAAGGGCCAAATTGTGATGGCTAGACGACTGGGTCAGAGCATCTCCAAAACTGCAGCCTTTGTGAGGCGTTCCCGGTCTGCAGTGGTCAGTACCTATCAAAAGTGGTCCAAGGAAGGAAAAGCGGTGAACTGGTGACAGGGTCATGAGTGGCCAAGGCTCATTGATGCATGTGGGGAGCGAAGGCTGGCCTGTGTGGTCCGATCTAACAGACGAGCTACTGTAGCTCATATTGCTGAAAAAGTTAATGTTGTTACTGATAGAAAGGTGTCAGAACACACAGTGCATCTCAGTATGTTGCATATGGGGCAGATCAGTCAGGGTGCCCATGCTGACCCCTGTCCACTGCCGAAAGCGCCTACAATGGGCACGTGAGCATCAGAACTGGACCACGGAGCAATGGAAGAAGGTGGCCTGGTCTGATGAATCACTTTTCCTTTTACATCACATGGATGGCCGGGTGCGTGTGTGTCGCTTACCTGGGGAACACATGGCACCAGGATGCACTATGGGTAGAAGGCAAGCTGGCGGAGGCAGTGTGATGCTTTGGGCAATGTTCTGCTGGGAAACCTTGGGTTCTGCCATTCATGTGGATGTTACTTTGACACATACCACCTACCTAACTACTGTTGCAGACCATGTGCACCCTTTCATGGCAACGGTATTCCCTGATGGCATTGGCCTCTTTCAGCAGGATAATGTGCCCTGAGACAAAGCAAAAATGTTTCAGGAATGGTTTGAGGAACACAACTGAATCCATTTAGATTAGATTCAACTTTATTGTCATTGAATTGTACAAGTACAGTACAACGAAATGCAGTTTGTGTCTAACCAGAAGTGCAAATAGAGGAATGCCAAAAAAAGTAGTAAGTATATGTATATACAAGCGGAATGTATATATGTGCTATTAATGCAAATGCATTACATATTGCAATTCGAAATGTGCAGAAGAAAATGTACAAATATACAGAAAATGCACAGGTATTAAGTATAATACCTGTATACTATAATACAAATGAGATAAATAGTTGTGGCAATTCTCAATGGCATTCTGAATTTGCAATCGAGGAAAATTGAAGGAGTAGGGTAGCATGTGCAACTGAAATGCAGGGATAGCAGCAATGAGGTTCCCAAGGTAGACATGTGTACACTATATAACAATTGATTATGCAAGTACAGTGGCAGTTCTAAATGTGCAATGTGCAATGAGGGCAGGTGTAAGGTGCAAGTTTAAGTTTAAGGTGCAAGTCAGCATGTGCAAATGAAATATAGGAATAGCACAAATTACACGTAAACTGAAAAATCTTATCAGACTTGTAAGGCACTGATAGAGTCTAGCAGTAGGCCCCACCTCGCAACTTTCAGGACTTGCTGCTAACGTCTTGGTGCCAGATACCATAGCACACCTTCAGAGGTCTAGTGGAGTCCATGCCTCGACGGGTGAGGGCTGTTATGGCGGCAAAAGGGGGACCTACACATTATTAGGCAGGTGGTCATAATGTTATGGCTGATCGGTGTATACTATATTGTACTGTAATCTACATTATTGTCATCTATTGTGCTACTGTATATACTACTACACTGAAAATTAGGGTATTTTAGTGTACTATACTTTAGTTTCTGTAAATTCCTGAACATTGTAAAATCATATTATTTAGCAGATGCTCTTTGCCAGAGCAAATGACAGCAGCAAGTCTACACATCAAGCAACATGCCCTACCAACTGAAGTACAAAAGAATATACATTAATTACTGAATGGAAATTATAAACGGTGGGCACGAATATCAATTCTTCCACATGATAATGATATAATTCGATATTGATGTGACTGAGGCATGTTGTAATATTGTTTGATACTGATTTCACCCGCTTTCTACACTCTTGTAAAGAAAAAAAATAATAACCGCTGCTGCAATAGCTAGCAAGCATGGACTGGCTCACAAATACTACATGGCTAGTTGACTATATAGCCAGCTAACATTAACCACAAAAAGTGCTTGTGGAAAACCTTTTAATTAAATAGCACATTATTATATTCCTACATAAATCGTATACTTGTGAAACCATTCACAATCCAAAAAATCTTTTTGAGTTTTGAGATTCATAGACAGTATGGGGCTCCCTCACGTTATAGAGCTACTTTAATACAGTATACACGCCAAACCCCACTGAACCTTTTTGACAAACTGGCCATTTCTAATAGATGACAAGTTACATTATTTGTTTAAAGATTATGGTTGCACAACACTTTTCAAAATTGATTTAGTTGAGTCTGAGATGTTTAAAAATGCTGACACGTTCATGGCCTTTTCTAAATAGTGGATGATCTGTCCTAGTGGCAAAACAATAAAAGTTTTCAATGTGTTAAATTTTGTTATAGGATCCAGTTTGAAATGGACCTACAAATATAATTGTAACATAAAAAGTGCTGATGCCATGTTTCTTGAGCACAAATGAAAGATCTATGCACAAAATACTTATTTCTCTCAAACTCTGTGCACAAAATTGTATCCATCCCTGTTAATGAGCATTTCTCCTTCACCAAAAGAATCCATCCACTTGACAGGTGGCATATGAACTGATCAAACAGCAGTACCATAAAACATTTGCACCTGGTGCTGGGGACAATAAAAGGACACAAGCAGTGTTTTGTCATACAACACTGCTCATGTTGTATGACAATAAAAGGACACAAGCAGTTTTGTCATACAACACAATGTCATAGATATATTTGTAGGAGCATACAGTTGGTATGCTGACTGCAGCTATGTCCACCAGAACTGTTGCCAGAGGATCTAATGTTAATTTTTCTACCATAAGCTGCCTCTAACATTGTTTAAGAGATTTTTGCAGGATATTCCAGCCGGATTCACATCCACAGATCAGGTGTAACCATGGCAGCCAAAGTCCACATGTACACCACACCAGCCAAAGTCCACGTGCAACCACGCCAGCCACAGACCATGTGTAACCACGCCAGCCAAAGACCACGTGTAACCACGCCAGCCAAGACCACGTGTAACCACGCCAGCCAAGACCACGTGTAACCACGCCAGCCAAAGGTCACGTGTAACCATGCCAGCCAAAGACCACGTGTAACCACACCAGCCTCCACATTTTGGAAGTCATTGAATGAGACCAGTAAACCAGAAAGCTTAGGAATTTCTGCACAAAGCATCAGAAACCGGTTCAGGAAGCTTATCTACTGCAGTTTAGTGAAACAATTGTTTAAAGCTATTTATCTGGGCAGTAAGTGATTATTTGCCTCAAGAATAAATACAAATGAACATACAATAATACAATAAAAAACACAAAAATCTTTGTCCAACAGGAATTGAGATCTATGAGATGACTAGAATACATTTTGTTAAGAAATTTCAAGAAACTGGACAAACACAGTGGAGCAAAAAGAATTTGGACAGATTATTATTACTAATTAAAGTAGTCCTATTTAGTTATTGTTTGCATTTACTTTGCATGCAACTATTGTCTGAAGTCTGTGACCCAAAGGCATCACTAGATAATTGGACTCTTCTCTACTGATGCTCCGCCAAGCCTATACTGCAGCCATATTCAGTTCCTGGCTCTTTGAGAGACTTTTTGCATTTACTCTTGTCTTCAGCATGTGAAAGGCACAGATGGATTCAGATTGGGTGACTGACAAAGCTTTTTCAGAACTATCCACATTTTGCAACTCTAATGAAGTGTTTTTCAGGTCATTGTTCTGTTGCATGAAAAGGCGCCGGCCAATGAGTTTAGACACATTTGTTGTGTGAGCAGACAAGTTCTTTCTGTAGAATTAATCCTATATCAAGGAAGACAAGTGAGCTAGTTCCACTGCTAGTCATTCACTGCAAATACATAACACCATCCAACATTCTTCTCCACACTTTCGTGTCTCGTCATCACTCGTGTCTCATCAGAATTCTTCTCCACATTTCGTGTCTCGTCATCACGTCTAAACCTTTTATCTCATCTGATTTGTCCACAACACATTTTTCCAAAACTCTGCTGGTATTTTGCATACATTTTAGGTCATCCTGTTTTTGAAGCTAACTAGTACTTTGCACCTTGCAGTCAAGCCTCTGTAGTTGGCCTGGTAAAGTCTTATATGGATGGAAGTGGCTGACAAATCCACATCTACCTCCTGGAGCATTTCTGATGTTATATTTTTCTTTTGTTATGGTGAGGATTCTGTTGTGTTTCACCGTAGAGGTCTTCCACGTTGTTTGCCATTGCTGTGCTAACCACTGCTTGCTTTCTTCTTAAAGTAATAGTTGTTTTGGTACAGTACCATTAAATGAAAAGACGATATACAAAAAATGTAGCCATTTCTAAACTACTGTAAAATAACCTTAAAGCAGCCAGTGTACATTTATTTGTGTCATACTAAATCCAAAGTGATGGAATACACAGCCAAAAATATGTCACCAAATCCTTTAGGAGTTCACTGTATGCTTATAACATGGCTTTAGAAGCTGAACTGACCAAACTCTGCCAACCAAAAATGCAACATAGATCTATCTCTGGTAGTAAAGGGCTGAATGGACATGTTATTATCAGTTCATATACAGATTTATTGCAATAAAATACCAACAACCTTGCAGTTAGGTACCTAATTTGAAAGAAAATAAGATAACAGTTGAACTAAAACAGTAACAAGAAATCAACAATGTACAATACATTTTTCCCCAAAATATAATAATTCACCTAAAAGTTAACAATTCTGCAAATGGACATTAAGTAAACTCAGCAAAGAGGCTTGGTAGTGAGGTACTAACAGAATACTGTTGGTGTGAGGCTAGGAGGGTGAAATACAGACCACAAGAGAAACAGACAGGCTGGATTGTCATACATGCTCGTCTTTACTACGAACTTGAGAACAGGAAAGGTCGTAGTAAGGGTGGAGTTTAATGTTGGAATTGGGTTGTATTGTATGCATTACTGGGTCAGTCCCCAATGGCATCCTATTCACAATGGCACTAGTTTTATGGGATTTAGTCAAAAGGTGTGCACAAGGGAATAGGGTGCCCTTTGGAACACAACTACAACCTACAGGATTCTAATCATGTTCACCCTCCCCTCTTCTTCTGACAATTGTAGTCCCTCTCTTAGATGATTACCCGTACACTCACTCCCCCATCCCCAGTTTCCCTCAGATACTTTACACTACCCACCCACTAGATATAACAATCTTTATTACAAGTGGAAGTGGGCAGAAAAAAAGCAGCTCAAGGCCCCTGGGACAGACCTGCAGTGCCATGGCTTTCATTCAGAGCACGTTCTGGTTCCGCTGGCCAGTACAGTCAATCGATTGGCTTTCCACAGCATGGAACAAAGCACACCTTCAGAAACAACATTAGGAACCAACGACGAAATTTAAATAGTGCAACCCTCCATAACTGCTGCCAGCATAGCTATAAAAATTAAACAAAAGAAAAATGAAATAATGACCATGAATAAGGAGAGAAACATTGAATATGTATACATAAGAGAAAAAGGGGATAGTGAAGAAAAAAAGGGGAGGAGGGAAGAGTGTGAGGAAGATGTTTAGAAATGTATCCTAGCTGAGCTGCTGTTTAGAGCTTAAGACAATAGATACAAGCTATAAACTGTATCACATCTGAGCAAGTTAATTGCAAAAAAGACAGAGAGAACAAGCAAAACATCAATGAAATGGATTGAGAACAGTCAAACTCTCAAAATGAATGTCTACAGTAACTCAATTGTGGATGAAAATACTATTTCTCTTCCTCTCCATTTAAACTTATTGTGAACTGTAAAAGTCAAAGTTTATGTGGGAAAGAAAAGTAGCAATCCCCATCTATGTCTCCTTCTCAGCATCCTGAGATGTCTTTGGTCTTGTGTCGTCTCTGGTAGCGTGTGTCTGTGGGGTCGAAGCCTCGCTCCGAGCCACCAAATAGGGCCCATGTGGGGGTCTTTGCCATGTAGTCCTGTGCAGAGAAGGTTTGGCTGCCTCCACTCTCCTCATAGGCCTGGACAAGCTCCTGGAACCGTTCGTAGTCTATCCACGTCCACCACTCTCTGTCCACCTTAAACTACACGGGAAACACAAACATTGAGATACTTTGGTACACAGACAAACAGTAGAGTTCACAACAATAACAAATATAAATCACATTTAGACTGCCTAATGCACCATTCAAACAGCAAATTTACAGTTGAACAAAATACAAATTGAGAGAGCTGGCACAAATGCTTTTCATGACATTCGCTCCCTATTGGTTTCATAAAACCGCTGTCAACCAGCTCTCAACATACTGCAGACTTCCTTAGGTCTATTTCAGGTGATGTCTTAATATTAACAGTCAATATCTAAACAGCTATCGCTTCTGTTCAAAGTTAAACATTTTATTGCACCGACGATTTAGGCTAATATTGGAAACTGAAACAGTGAATGTGATAGGTTACATGTGCCAAGGTTACCATAAGGCCAAACACGTCTTCAGATTTCAGAACATATTTGTACTATGGAATGAGGCTGAAAATATTGCATGGCCTATACTAAGATTAAACATGACAAAAGTGTTCTAAATCAAACATTTCATCTAGCATACTGCATTCAACAAAACCTGGAACTTGTAAATGTCCAACCTCCAACTTTAGTTGCTTTCAAGACCACTTCAAAAAAATGTACAAGCTCTGGGGCTGGATAATCTTTTTTTTAAAGGTCATCCAACTCGGGCAAAACCCAAGTTTATTTTCCTTGTTTCCAGGTGCCTTGAAAGAACCGCAGGCCTACTTCTTGTCTACTTTGATCTCTGTCCAAACTTTTGACTGGTACTGTATACATTGGGCGTACTTCACCCACACCACGCTGAAAGACCAAGCTATCGGATTCATCTTGTTCACTATTATCAATCTAATGTACTAGTGAATCAGGAGTGCTAGTTCACAGCTAATGCAAAACACTGGAAAGTCTAGGGGTCCTAGATGAGAGAACTACAGATCGGGATCTGTATGAAAACCGAGGAGAGGTATGAAAACCACGGAACCAAATGTTACAGATTATTTGCCGACCAAAAGTTATACCCATGGTTGAATAGAATCATGACTCCACTTCCCCAGGCCAGTGTATAACCACTGTTTTTACAAGATAGGGTTACAAAAACTATAAACACTGTCAAATTAGTTTTCAATGAAAAAACAGGGAAGACTGTAAACACAGGTGAACAAAAGTTCTCTCACAAAGTCTACTACAATTGTGTAATCACTGGTCATCAATAGTTATCTCACCACTAAGTTTACTACACTTCGGTTTAAGCAGGGATAGAGATTGGATTCCATGAGAGATGGAAGGCTGACAAAGTGAAAGCAAATGACAGGAAAGATACTCCCTGATAGAGGGAGAGGGGGTTAGAGAGAGATCTGCTTAAAAAACAAAGCTCTAGCATGTTCCCTTAGTTGCCATATACAGTCAAATACAGAATTATTGGCACCCTTTATTAAAATGAGTGAAAATTAATATATAAAAGGCAGCAAAACAGCCTCAAAGCATCAAAGAGCCACCACCATATTTTACCGTGGGTATGAGGTGCCGTTCTTTGTATGCAGTCCCCTTTTGTCGACAAACATGACAAAGGCGTGTGTGGCCAAAAAGCTACATTTTTGTCCCATCTGAACACAACACACGATTCCAGTCGTAACTCCAATGTTGCTTGGCAACGTTCAGACGCTGGGATTTGAGTGTTGGTCTCAGGAAGGACTTCTTTCATGGAACTCGTCCAAAAGGTGGCGTCTCACTGTTTATTTTGAAACGGTGAAACCCCAAGATTCAACTGAACTTTGCAGTTGTGAAACTGTGATCTTCGAGCTCCTCTTTGCCTCCCATCATCCTCCTCACTGTGTGTGGGAGCAATATGTGGACGCGTCCCCTCCCTGGCAAATGTTCCTGGTAATTTCAACTGAACACCTATTTTTTGTAGCCATTCCCCAATCTACGCAGCTCAACAGCTTTTTTTTCACATTTGTGTTGAGAGCTCTATGTTTTTACCCATGTTAATGGAAGACAAAATAATTTTACCAGTGCTTTAACTCATTTTATACCCCAGTGAAACAGGAAATGATCATGGACAACAAGAAAGTTCCTAGACCTAGACACTAAGTGCCGGTTTCGCAGACACAGATTAAGCCTAGTCTAGGACAAAAAAAAAAAACAAGCTCAATGGAGTTTTCTATTGAACTTGATATTTTAGTCCTAGACTAGGCTTAATCCGTTTCTGTGAAACCAGCCCTATAAGCAATAAAGAAACATTTTTCCCCAAAGACACAAATTCCTTTGGTTTTATTTATAGTATTCTTCAAGGGGGCCAATAATTTTGCCACATATGTTTTTGACAGAATAAACTTTTCAGAAGATAAAACAAGACTTTTGCAGGAATTGGTGCTGGGGGTGTTAGCTCCGGAGGTTGCTCCAGCACCCTCCATCTCCTGGCTGTCTTCCACCAACTCTTTCTTCCGCCCTTCTCTTTTCCATCTTCGTTTTCTGTCTTGGCCTTTGCTCCGAGCTGCTCTCTGGGAGCCCTTAAATACCTTCCGAAAATGACCAGCATTTTCTGTTGGGGGCGTTGGTGTAACACTGATCTGAAGGCATTCTGTTCACGCCACAGAATGAAAAGGTTATTGCCCCCTCTACTTACCTCAACTCACTGACAGAGATAATGAGGGTCAGCTGTTTGAGTTAACTGCCCAATACAAATCTGAATAACTTCATCCCTTACCCTCAAAGTGAGATTGTTAACAAATGTTGCCTGGAGACATAAGCCACAATCAAGAGTCCTTCAGAAAAGAGTTACTAAGCAAATTCTAAGGCACAGTTCTCAGTTTGGTGTCCCAAACTGAGAAAGTTTGGGACACCAGTGAATTCCCTTAGGTTTTGATGTCTTGTCAACATCTCTCAAGAGCAAGGCCTAAAATCATCCAGGAAGTCACAAAGAACCCTAGAACCACATCCACGCCTCTCTCTCCATGACTAAGATCCGTGTTCAAGACTACACCACTAAAAAGCCACAAATGGGACAAAATTAGATACATGAAAGGCTCACAAAAAACATCAACGCTCATCTCAGTTCCAAAAAAAAGCACATGTTCAGCTCTGGAACAACTTTCAATGGATTAATGAGTAAATACTATTACTTTTTGGCTGACTGGATTTCCAAAAACATTAACTAAATACGAACGGTCAAGCATATGGTAGCACATGAGCTGAAGCTTAGATGGAACATGTTGCAAGATAGCGATACAAAAACAACCAAACAAGAAGGTCTATATTGGAATGGTTAAGGAACAAGAAATAATAGTTTTGGAATGGCCGAAGTCCAGGCCTAAACCTCATTCAGATGTTCTGACAGGACCTAAAACAAATTGATGCTCAAATACCCACCAAATACCAGTGAGTTAAAGCAGTTCTGCATGGATGAATGGGCCTACATTACTTCATGGTTCTGTGAGAGACAAATCAATATCCACAGAAAGCATTTAGTTGCCATTACTGCTGCTAAAGGTGGTGCAATCAGTTGAGAAATCACAAAGGAGTACTGAGTTTTGCATACATTAAGATAATTAAATATATGCATACTTATTTTATTTTTTGTTCACTCAGTTACATTTATTTAACCTTAAAGTTTGATTATCATCATCATCATCATCTTCATCCGTTTATCCGGTATCGGGTCGCGGGGGCAGCAGCTCCAGCAGGGGACCCCAAACTTCCCTTTCCCGAGCGACATTTGCCAGCTCTGACTGGGGGATCCCGAGGCGTTCCCAGGCCAGTGTCGAAATATAATCTCTCCACCTAGTCCTGGGCCTACCCCGAGGTCTCCTCCCAGCTGGACGTGCCTGGAACACCTCCCTAGGG
>JACXGI010010525.1:8477-27568 GCA_016801175.1 Esox masquinongy
CTGACTGAATGAGTGGCTGGCCACATCACTGACTGACTGAATGACTGGCTGGCCACATCACTGACTGACTGAATGACTGGCTGGCCACATCACTGACTGACTGAATGACTGGCTGGCCACATCACTGACTGACTGAATGACTGGCTGGCCACATCACTGACTGACTGAATGACTGGCTGGCAGTTTTTGGTAGATTAACTCACATTTCACGTCTCCTAACTTATGTCTCTTGTACTGTATTTACTCAGCTAGGGGCGGGTAGAGGATATTTCACCACCTTCTGACTTAGCGACTTAACCGTAACCACCATCCAGTTCGAAGACAGCATTATGGACAAAATCGACAGGCGCGTCGACGCGATCACATCTCCCAGTTCCCCGGGCCCGGCTTACCTGTCGGCACGGAGCTGGCACACGATGCCCAGCACGTCCACCATGCCCTCCAGCGCCATCTGTTTGCATCCTATCGTCGTGGCGATGAAGCAGCCCGTCCGGCCGATCCCGGCGCTGCAGTGAATGATGACGGGGCCTGGCGCCCCCGCGGCGGCCCGGTCCTCCTCCACGTCTCCCATCAGCTGGAGCAGGGGCTGGGCGCTGTCCGGGGTCTTGTGGTCCGGCCACGACGTGTACCAGTAGTGCTTGAGCATGCGGCTCTGGCCTCCCTGCTGTGGAGGGGGGACGGACACAAAGACGCAGGTCCTCAGCAAGGCCCCCCCCCCGGCGTGGCGGTTTCACCGGAACGCGGTCAGTGTGTGTGACCCGTACAGGGTCTGATTAGGGGAGTGCCCATTAACGGTTACCTTGAGTGTCAGCGTCCGACAGGTGTAGTGGTCGGACTCCCTCACGCCGATGACGAGGACCTCCACCCTGCCGTAGATGCCGCGTCTCTCCGGCCAGTACAGAACACATTTCTGGAAGACAGGACACTCCAGTTGGTGACACGTGACACTCAAAATGACCTACAACCTCCTGCCAATCATTATCCAGTATATATCAAGCAGCTTAATCCAAGAAAGCAGTCTAGCCCAGTGTAGAACGTCCAAAACCATATAGTACAGTGTGAACTGGCATTGTGGACACAGCTTAAGCCTAGTCCAGAACTAAAGAAATCAAAGTCAATGGAGAAGTCCTAGGCTTAATCTGTGTCGGCGAAAGTGGCCCGAAATATCTGTCTAAATGTGTATGCATCCATCTAGTGTGTGTGTGTGTGTGTGTGTGCGTGCGCGCGCGTGTGTGCGTGCGTGCGCGTGCGTGTGTGTGTGTGTGTGTGCATATCCCCGAACCTCATTCTTCTCCTTGAGCTTGGTGATCATGACGATGACAGGACAGTCTTCTTGCCAGGCCATCTGCCAGAAGTCATTCACCGTGTTGATCATGGGTCCCTGGGTGGCGATGAAGGCCTTCTCGTCACCATGGTAACCCTGAGTAACATAGCGGTTGGAGAGGGAGCGAGGTGGGTAGAAACACCATTCACTAGGAAGGCTGACAAAAGGATTCTTTTGTTTTTTTCCAGATGACTGTATTTCTGAGACATACGCTGGCCTTACTAAGGGTTTTGAGGCGTGTGCTAACTGACAAACATTGCCCTTTCCTTTTAAAGCATTCAAAATAAAGAAAGTAAGTATATTCCCATGTAAGGTATCAGTGCCCAGGGGACTGTCTTGTTTAGACATGACGAGCGTTGTGTAGACGGCAGACTGAGTAAGCCCGTCGTTTAGACGTTAATATTTGTGTCTCTGTGACACATGCTACTCCCACAAGACTCGAGGGAATTTGGATTGTTTATTTCTATTGAGGGAGGTTTAAACTCTCAGGTCTGAAAAGTCCCAGTGATGTGAAAGAGAAAACTAGTAGCTCCAACTTCCTGCAGTGACTACAGGGGAAGTGAACCTAGTGAGTTCAATGTGTGTGTCTGTGTGTGAGTGTCTGTGTGTGAGTGTCTGTGTGTGTGTGTCTGTGTGTGTGTCTGTGTGTGTGTCTGTGTGTGAGTGTCTGTGTGTGGGGGTCTGTGTGTGTGGGTCTGTGTGTGAGTGTCTGTGTGTGTGTGTGTCTGTGTGTGTGTGTCTGTGTGTGTGGGTCTGTGTGTGTGGGTCTGTGTGTGAGTGTCTCTGTGTGTGACCCTATTGTATTGTGCAGCCCAACTGGTTTACTAGTTCTTCCTCCGTTCCTCCTCCTGTTCTACCTTTCATTTCTCCTGTTCTCCCTCCATTTCTCCTCCTGTTCTTCCTTTCGTTCCTCCTGTTCTCTCTTCATTCCCCCCGCTGTTCTCCCTTTATTTCCCCTCCTGATCTCCCTCTGAATCTCCTCCTTTTGTCCCTTTCATTCCTCCTGTTCTCCCTTCATTCCTCCTGTTCTACCTCTGTTCCTTCTCCTGTTCTCCCTCTGTTCCTCCTCCAGTTCTCCCTTCGTTACATCACCTTTTCTTTCCCTGTTCCTCCTCCTGTTCTCCTTTTATTCCTCCTGTTCTCCCTCTGTTTCTCCTGTTCTCCCTCTGTTCCTCCTCCTGTTCTCCCTTCGTTCAGACATCCGTAGAAACCAAATAAACAATGCCCTGTCCTGCCCTCAAAGCGTTTTTCTTTCCCAAGATGAATTAAACTGATAAGACGGATCTGAAGTGTTTGTTTAATCGGAAAAAACAACTTTAAACAAAGTCTTAAATCACCAGCAAGTGTGACATCACTGGGATGTTACTTCATGTAAAATATAACTACATACAAGCTACAAAATAAAGATGATTAAATCCATTGATTAAAAAAGATAACACTCTTCCATGAGTTCTAATCTGTAATCTGTTTTAATCTGGCTCTGCACACCTGAAAAGCCACAATTTTGAAAAAGTTCTCACCTGTTCAATACAACCAAGTGCTGGGACACTTCAGTTTTTTGTAGTTTTTGCTCTGACCAAGAGGTCCATTTACACAAGATAAAATTCTTCTCCATTGTTTGGGTTTAACATTCAATGAGAGTTAAACAAACAATGACGTAGAGAATCAAAACAATCCCTGAACTTGCATGCCTGATTGACGTTATTACCAACAATGTGCGTGTGTTCGCTTGCGTATGTGTGTGTAAGTATTTGTGTATGTGTCTATGTTTGCCTTGTGCACATTTATACATCCCACCTTGTGCACATTTATACATGTTAATTGTTTCACTTGTAAATTTTCTGCAACAGTCTATTGGCACTTCTGGTTAGATGCTACTGGAACTGCATTTCATTGTACGATACCTGTGCAGTACTTGTTCAATGACAATAAAGTTGAATCTAATCTAATCTATGTGTCTGAATGTGCATGTGTGTATGTGTTCGTGTGTGTGTACGTGTTGGTGTGTGTGTCTGCGCTGGTGTGTGTGTGTTTAACTCACCCGTATATAATTGGCATTAATGTAGCTGCTAAGAGGGTCAAAGGAGCTCTTGGTTTTCAGGATCACTCTGGAGTGTGGATCTAAAGGAGAGAAATGAAAGGAAAAGGGAAATTTGTCAGTGTAAGTAAGGTAAAACTGAGATTTGGTTTCTGCATCTGACCCAAACCCTCTGGGTGCTGACATTACTGACACCACGGGAGTGAACATGGCAAACTGCCTTGCTAAGGCACACCATAACAGACTTTTCACCATGCCGACTCTTCACGGTAGCCAAGTTAGCGTAGGGGGGCACCATATCAATTCTGAACATTTTCTTCAATCAACTAAATTTCTGTTAAAATGGGTTTTTACAGAACTCTGAAAGAGAAAGTTAAACCCATTCAAGGATGGGTCACCAGAGGCTTTCACGAGCACTCACTTTCCTCCTCAGATAACGGGTGTATTCACCGCGAGATGGGAAGCATTTCAATCGCGGTTTTGTTTTTTCCTGCCTTGTCTGGCCGGTTGTCAAGCCGGGCCACCAAACATCAGAGTTCATCTGAGAGTAAACAACACATTGCCTGAGACCAATGCATTGTTTCACTCCGTCTGTCCTCTTCAGGTGTCACGTCTCAATCTGATCACTCTTCTGACATCATAAACGCAGAAGACATTGGTGATTAACATTCATTGGCACACAGAAATGCACTTGGGTTATTTTTACAGTATTGCACTGGTCAAGTAGCCTCAGCTTGTAAGCTAAGCACCAATCTAGCAACAGGATAGACAAATAAATCTTACAGCTAGACCTCCCCATGAGCTAGCCCATTATGCTCCCCTCCCAATTTTGTGACATCCACTTTGCTATTATGACCCTGACTGATTGCAACAACTCCCCGGAAGTTTCGGGGGCGCCAAACATTGAATGTTGTCTGTTGCCCATCTTGCAAAAAGCTGTTCCGCTTTTTGTTACAGCTAGTTCAACCACCACTTGCTGGCCCATGTGCCGGGAGGAGAAAGCCACAGTTGCATTGGTCCAATCACCCACAGGAGTCGCTAAGGCGTGGTGAAACACATCTGACATCTTACCAGTACTGCCAACCCAGGATGTTGAAAGACAGTTACAGTGTCATTTCCAACCCAGAACATCTGGAAATGACACCGTAACATCTTCCTGCACTTTCTTTCAAGTCCGTCGCAAAGTCAACAATACACTGCCTCACTTCAAACGTGACTTCTTTCTACTTTTCGGTCCAAGAACAGCTTGTTTTCTCCGGACTGTTCCAGCAGCAGTACTTTGGACGGAAGGAACCCCACCCTCTGGACTATTGATACCAGACCCCAGACCCTCGGCCAATCTCTGATTTGCTCTGCCTGTTGAAGGAAAACCGCCAGTTCAGATGGGAAACCTGATAATGTCTCAAGGTGCGCGCGTGTGTGTGTGTGTGTGTGCGTTTGTTCCTGTGCGTGTGCGTGTGTGTACGTCAGTTTGTACATTTGTGTGCATGTTCCTGTGCGTGTGTGTGTGCGTGTGTGTGTGTATGTGTGTGTGAACGGGAAGTTCTTAACGTTCCAACATTTGTTACATAATGAGGTAATCCTTGTTGAAAGAAACGCACACACAGCTTTGTGGGAGAGAAAACAGGTCATACTAACAGGGCAGCCCTCCAGTTGTATTGTTCCTCTGCGAGGACAGGGAACTATATAGGGAATAGGGCCCCATTTTAGAGACAAATAGAGGGCCTTTAAGGTAGCAGGAAAGAATCAACTCACCTCAGGCGTGTTAAAATCCGCTAACCTTTGACCACTAACTCCTCCCACCTGGACAGTTAAACACTTCCTGTCTGGCTGACAGAGGTTGATGTAGATGACCATGTTTGGTTATGTGGCGTGAGGGTGCATTCTGTGTAGCTTAGCCAAGTCAACAGCCACTTCCAGACTGTAAACAACATCATGCTACTACTGTATATATGTGGTAAAGAGGTGATTGGAACGCAATAGAAAGCTGAAAGACGGCCCCCCCAGGGAGAAGACATTAGGACAATCCCACCGACACAATCAAAAACTCTGATCTAAGTCAATAACTCTGATCTAAGTCTTTATGACTTCTTTATTAAAACCGTCCCGAAATTGAATCACGTAAATATCCATATATTTGGTTGTTTTTGCTGCTTAACATTTAGAAATGGTCTTCTTCAGATTGAGAAAATTGACTGCTGACAGTTGGTAGCATAGCTAGCGTAAAGAAATCGGTGGTTTTAGTAAAAGTTGTTTTTAGCTGTAATGCAGTCGATCGTTGAGAATTACATTAACATATATTGGAGTTGATATACATACAAGCATCATGCTCATATTTCTAACTGAATAAAGTGTTCAACACACACAAGCAATAGCCTTAAATGTAGGCTAACTTTGCAGGATGTAAGCAGGGAGATTCACGTTTTCCCAGACGACGTCTTTCCCCCATTCATTGCCATGACATTTCCATTGTTTGGATGGAGCCCCATTAACATCTACACCTCGTCCTGCAGATCATCTGCTTTTGTGTGTCTTTATTTGGAACCCAACGTTGTTCGGTTTGTCCTTAACTCCATCACTGAATATCAGCAAAATGTAGATACGGCTGATGTGTGATAGGCAGACCTAATCCCCAGCAACACACCGTTGTCTCCGAAGTCAGCAGTTAAAAACAGTTCTGTTTCACTTACTTGGCAATATGGTCTTGTATCTGTTTTTGGTTCCATGACTGGGAACGTCCAGGTCCTTTGGATCCACAAAGTTCATTGGGATTTCCTGAAGATAAAACACAAAAAACAGACAGAGTGTCATCAAACCAGACAAGCTATATTTATTAGTGAATAGTGTACAGTTAAAAAAAAGAGTAGGGAACACGGAACCGACTGGCCCCAACGACAATCTGTCATCAGATAATCAAGCTGCTGTCGGCTGTCAAGCTAACAACTTTGTGTTGTGATGTGTGTGCACGTATCTACGTGCGCTGCGTTGACTCACAGCGAACTCTGCGTGCAGGGTCTGAGTGTTGACCACCACGTCTCGGAGCTGCTGTCGTGACAGGGCCCGTCCGGCAGATTGCAGGTATTCCTGAGCGGCCCGCTCCCTGGGGGTCACCACGCCACAGTTCAGGGGCTCCACGGAGGCCAGGGAGCTCATATCCAGCACCAACGACACATTTGAGCCTCTCCTGCAAGGACGGAATAACATCTGGAGTCAGAGGGTGAGGTAATGCCTGACGACTCCGGCTGTGGTTATACATTCAGGTCAGGTCAACCCATGGGTCTCTGAGGCCACTGGGTTGGTGAGTTTTGTGAACTTGGAGTCATTGGCCGTTTGGTTCCGATCCGGATTACTTGCGGTAAATGTGTGGCAAAGTGTTCATCCAAGTTCAATGACAATAAAAACAGTAACAGTGCTTAAAAAATCGGTTAAAGGATTGGGAATGTTTCAGCTCTGGGTTAAGTTGTGCCATTCCAATGCATCACTTGTTGTGTCATGGCGCCTTGACACAGAACCGGGCCAATGAGCCTCAAAAAGTCTGGTTCAACGAACGTTCCAGGGAAACGTGTTGACCAGTAATAACAAAATGTTTACTGAACAACTGAACTCATCCCTGCTGTCTATATGTATTTCTACAGAGTTTCTACTGTATTTCTATTGGCATATTTTTTTATGTTAATAATAACATAACAGTATTCTGCAAAGCAACTCTGGCAACAGATTAACATAACAGGCTAATTATGGGGACAGTTTAGGACGGAACAGAGGGTATTTTATTTTTCTCCATAATTTCCTGGAGAAAAAATGTTTTGGCCCCTTTACCCAGGCCCAATCAGAAGGCTGGAAATATAGAGTGTGGGTTCATTTGGCAGAGGTTCCAGAACAACAGCAAATGAACAGAACATTCTAGAACACACTCTTGCTAATTACTGATTACCTCAGAGACACAGGCTTTCCTGGCCCCTGACACGATCCTTAAAACACACAAGCAACACACAAGCATGTAGTCACACAAGGGCGTGCACATGAGCACAAAACAAATATACGCACTATCATGATCCCACATACATTAAGGAAGGCACACACACACACACACAGACACACAGAGTCAAAAAAATGTCCCTTCCTTAGTGGTCAACAACTTCTGACCTCTGTGATAGTAAATGTATTTGTGGGTAGAGGGAGCATCTCTCTTTCCTATCTTTCGCTCTCTCTCTCCCTCTTTTTCTCTCTTTCTCACATTCACGCTCTCTCTCTCTCCCTCTCTTTCTCTCTCTATCTGGCCACTCAGACACTGTCTGGTTTTGTACGTCAACTTGCCCAGGAGAACGGCATGGTCTGTGTTTTTCTTTAGTTGTTAACGGTGCACATGGAGCACAAACTAAAGCGCAGCCCAGGTCTTGCATCGAAGTGTACTGTGGTGAGTCGGCTCTGAACTGCAGCCCGGCAGCAATCAGACCCCATAACGGCTCAGGAAGAAGACAGTTTCCTGACAGTCACGCCTTTCCCTTTTGTTTTAATGATCCTAGCCCAACTGCTACCTAATTCTCAGTGGTCTGTGGCCGCAGATCCAACTGTTTTGTACGAAACATCCATGCAAAATCACTCTGCATCTTGCGGCATTTGGTCTCATTCAGTTTCATATTCAATAAAACATGTTCTGCACAGTTACAGCGTACAGTGTTGTTAAGAGCTGATGGTGTTCACAAACAGAAGCAAGGCCTACCTTTGTATTTTGCTTAAAGTGACAAAATGTGATTACAGTTTGGTTGTACAGTAGAATGTTATATAATACTGTGCAAAGAGCTTTTTTCAAACGATTTATCTGAGCACTTTGTGTTTTGTTTGGAAAAAAACTATATAAAATTGAAGTACCATAAATAAAAAGAAACCTTAATACAATGAAAAGAAACAAACAATGGTTACTATCAAATTGTTACTTTTTTTTGAACGCTTCTGTTAGACAGTATTTTGTGTGACTTCCTTGAGAGTGCAAAACTAAAGCAATTTGCTTTGGTGCTGTAGACTGTTAGAATAGTTTAATATATTCCTGTGGGGATTATTCTAAGCTTTGTGCAGGGTTTGCTCTTTGTTTGACTTTATAGTATTATAGTGTTTTAATGAGCAAATAAACATAGACAAGATTTGGTCTAAAACTTTTGCACAGCAGTGGGTGTTTCTATGATGCTCAGTTCTGTTCTCAGATCTAAGACACTATGATCATTATGTGGTCTTGTTTTTACGCTGATCGGCTGACTTTGATTCAGCTTTGATCAAACTTTATTAAAATAGTAACACTGAAAAAGTATACTACTTGGTGTTAGCAAGACACTGTAAAATATGGCAAAAGCATTTGTGAACTTTTCATGATATAATAAATAACGTATTCTCTGCTCACATTGATAAATCTAAATGTAATCAGAATGGCACCTGTCTGTGAATTAGTCTTCCATTGTCCTTCATCTCTGGCCTTATTGTTTTACAAATATAAAACATTCCTGATTGAGCCTTTGAGAACATTCTGGACACTTCCCCCTCTACCTTCTTACAAAAAACAGGACGACCTAAGACCATGAACCCACTAAAGAATCTCACTGGTGTCCCAAAAGCAATATTTTCTTTGCCTTCTTAAAGCCTATTGGAGTAGAATGTCAAGAGGGAGGTACGCTGGATCTTTTTCGCCAGTGGGCTCGAAGATGAGGTGGAGGAGAGCAGAGGCAGAGAATTGAGATAAGATTAATTGAAAAAGAGCCAGGACCTGCTTAGCTCCTCCCCCAGGTCCTCCTGGTCTTTCCTGAGGTCAATGCAGAAGAGGTGTTCTACCTCCCAATCTACACGTACACTCAGGAAAACACCTGCTGCCTAACAATTACAGGACAGAGGGCAGTGTACCATGATTTGTCCAGTCACCATTCAACGGTTCATCTGAGTGCACCGCAATGGTTTGCATAACCAGCAAATCAGTGCTTCCCAGTCAGAGGTTGTGACCCTTTGTGGGACAACTCGATTTAAAAACGGAGTTGCGACATGAACTGGAACCATAGAATATATTATAATACTTTAAATACAATTAAGTTCCTGTCTTCAACTGGAATCGACCCCAACCTTGGTCAGCAGATCCTAAGGTTGCAAGTCCTAAATGAGCCCAGGACGGGGTTGCGTGTCGGCATCAGGTAAAGAAAAGTCCTGGGAAGGAGATGTCTACAGAGACCCATGCAGACACTGCTCTTCCTCTCTGGCTTGACTTGAGAAGAGTCATTCTCACTGCAGACAACGCCTCTGAACTGACACACCCCCCCCCGCTGAGTTGAAATCCATCATCAGAAAATAAGCCTGCAGAGTGGGGAGTGGAATTTCAGCTAAAGAGACAGGAACCCAAACTAAGGATAAACACTTCTGATCAACGGAAGGGTGGAACCAGCAACCCTCCATCTAGTTAATCCGGAGCAATTGATCAACATCGTTATCTGGTATCGGTTCTCGCATCTTCCAGCTCATAACAAAAGAACTAAGGGGGTAGGACGGCGACAGACTGTCCTCGTCTAGAGCAGATGATGCCTCACCAGGGATAGAAGGAGACAGACAGGTCTGGTCCAAAACAAACAGTCTGCGGGCTGAGTGGCGGTGGTGTCTCACCTCTCCTGAAGGCCAGCGGCCGGCTTCATCCTGAAAGGAGACGGGCTGGCAGGCAGGCAGGGTTTGAGCTCGTGGGCCGGAGGAATTTGCGGAGGGCTGCAGCAGGAGCTGGGGCTGGTTTTGGGCACGACGGGGATAAGGACGGGGGCGGTGGGCGTTGGGCGACAGGCTCTGGGTGTAGGTATGGGTGTGGAGGTGGGTGTGTTGACTTTGGGGGCGACAGGGACGGGGACAGAGGCCGCGGGCGGTGGGCGACAGGCTCTGGGTGTAGGTATGGGTGTGGAGGTGGGTGTGGCCTCTGCCTTCACCATGCTGCTGGAGGGGACCTGGGAGAGATGGGAAACCAAAACCATTAGGTTAGATTCTTGGGTAGACTGACTGTTTTCAGGCTGATCAGCTGGCATTTTTTTGATTGGCTAACTGCTTTTCGTCTGATTGACTCACTGTTTTTGGTTGATCAACTGACTGTATTTGATTGATCGACTGACTGTTTTTGTATAATTATAAAAGCATACAAGGTTGCTCTTGCCAGAAACAACAGTACAAACCCTGATTTAAAATAAAAAACAATTTCAAGCGTGGTCTCCTCCTTGACACGACATTGCGTTGCTTTATGGGTATTGTAGTCTATCAGGGTCTAACCTGGGGCTGGGTCTGGGCTCCAACAACATGCACTGGGACCGGGGCGGGAACAGGGCTCCGGTGAAGGTCCCGGCAAGGAATGACAGAGTGCTCCTTGATCTGCCTGTCAAAATACTCAACCTTCTCCTTCAAACGATAGAGGACCTGAAGAGAAGAACAAATAGGGGATTGGATGAGGGATGGTAGTTACAGGACTTTAGACAACAGGGGACCCACTCCTGGTTTGCCTAGGAAGCTAAGTAGGGTCGGTGCTGGTCTGTCCCTGGGTGAGTGAACAGATGCTGCTGGGAGTTGTGTTGGAGCACCAGTAGGGGGCACTCTTTCCTCTAGTGTAAATATAAAATACATTTACAAATATATTTCCCCCAAAGTAGTGGAGACACTGTGTAGGGATCTGTCTTTCAGACCTAATCATCCGCATGGTCCAAATGTCTCATTCCTCCCCCGTGTAAATATGCCCCAGGTCATTGTAAATATGCCCCAGGTCATTGCTGTAAATCAGAATGTGCCTTCAGTCAATTTACCTAGAAAACGAGGGTCAATAACTGCAGTCGGTCAAAAGTGGATAATAGCCGTGGTTACTTGAGGTGACATCCAACCTAATGGACATCAGAACAACACTTCCTCAATCTCTCTTTCTGCTGTCCGTCACCTCAGGTGTCCTGTTCCGCCCAACAACAAGTTAACACTAATCACATTAACAAGTGTAAAGTGTTACAGCTTTCAGTAAGTTTGTTATGTAACTCTATTCCCAAACAATGCCCTTGTTGGAGCTTGAACAATCCCTGACGTCGATGCCTGCGAACCCTGCGTGCTGTGACGGCGTTGTCAGCGACGGAAGACGCCGGGCGGTACGTTTATCTAACCTCTGGGACAATTTTTCAAAAGCTACCCGTCTGGTGTATCCCACTGGGTCGGATTAAATGCAAGGAAATAGAATGCAACAGCGTGAATGGGGACTCCGGTTCTCTACATTCTATTTTCACGTATTTAATCCTATCCGGTAGGAGCGCCCACTAAGCCAAGCTCAAACCGATCTGGGATCAGGCCATAAGCCACAGAGGGAGCGCGGCGTCTGACACTGCGATATGCGGGCCCTTCGGGTCACGGCCCTATTTCTGTCCGAGAGGACCGAAGGTGGCACGGCACAAATTTCATGCAACAACATGGGAGAGGGGCGCCCCCCTGAGGGATCAAATGACACTGCGCGTCATACTTTAGCTCATAACAGAATGAACACAATTCAAATCGTTCATTTAAACCTGCAGGCCAGGAAGGAGCTGTCACTGGGGAACACAAATTCACCACCTCCACTGGATTAGTTTCCATTAGTGGGGCAGCTGTCATGACAACCTGATCTAGTAACCTAGAGATCTATCCTGGTTGAATCCCACTCCCATTCACTGTATAGGGGACTCATTCTGACCGGAGGAGCTTTACCAGAAGTAAAGCAATATTGAGGGAAAAGTGTTCTGAATGGGCATGTTTACTGTGACCTCTGAACTCTGACCTCACTACAGCTTTAAGGTTTTAACTGGCTAATCATGCCCCGGCCTTATGGCCAATGCCATCCGCTTTCCCATCGGGCCATCTGAAGTCGGATGATGTCATGAGCTTACTAGCCGTTGACCTCGTCTTCTGCCGACTGTGCCCTGCAGAAATTTAGAGGGCTTAGGGATCACGTGTGACCCGTTCTGAGCACTCGGGAATCGTGTGTGAGCCGGGCTGTGCACTCTGAGGCGTGCTGGAGTGTGTCAGAGGAGAAAGCCTTAATATCCTTGGCCACCGCTGAGCCGAGTTGAACAAAACTGTGCTGTGCTCACTGAACGTCCAGTTGAAGACGGCAGGTGTTGGTCTGTGAGTTGTGAAAGGCTGTCAGTGCGGCTTGCAGTGCTTTAACCATGTACACATATTGCACTGAACCACACTTTGCCCCAAAAAACTTTAGCAAAAGTTACTCAAAAACGTTTAGTGAAAACTTGTTGTTCGGTGCAAATTGGCTACAAACCTAATGAACCCTGAAGCAAACTGAACGCAATCTGAACTCTTCAAAGCACATAGGTAGAATGAGGACATATTCCTGTATCACTTTATGGAGTCTATGAGTAGGCAGTGCTATTTAGGGCTTCGATCATTTAGACATAGTCAACCGGGTTGGACTTCTAACTTCATCGGAGCAGCTAATGGAAGTCCCTGCCAGTTGAGTACATTCAAGTGGTGAAAGCCCACAATATGATATGACACAATGGCCTTTTGGCCACTAGAGGTCTCTATTCTTCTCTAAGAAGACGGTGAGGTCTCAATTTGACGACACTCACATCCATTCACAAAAACACATTTCAAAAACAACATACTTCTCGTTTCCTTCTCTCTCTCTCCTATCTTTTCAGAGGATGTTGACTAACCTGCCTCTTGACAGGAAGTTAGCTCTGTGCTAACACTAGTCGAGAGATTATTTATATGGCAGGATGTTAGGACTGTGTCGACGCTAACTTAAATGTGTTTGCTGTAGTCACATGACCAGATGTGAGCTCTGTGTCAATACTAGCTTAAAGGTTAACAACATGGGGTCATGTGGAGTCAACCGCCATGGCTTACACTATCCTAGAGGAAACCCTGATGGTCTGGCTCTAAGGCAGTGCAAAAACAAATCATTAATATGAGATAACACACATGCAACCGCGTGTGTCTCTGTGTTTCAGGTAGCAACAGAGGTGCTAACGAGGGGGACTGTGCTCCCTGTCACACTCTGCCACATCACTTCCTGTGAGAAGTGTTCTGGAAGCAAAGTAAACAGGCTTTCTAGTGACATAACCATTACGAGCATAGCTCAGCCCATCGGCTTAAATAACTGTGACACACACTGTGTGTGTGTGTATGTGTGTGTATGTGTGTGTGTGTGTGTGTGTGTGTGTGTGTGTGTGTGTCAGTGGGTGCAATGGATGGCATAACTCACCATCAAACAGGTTATGATGATGATGAAGATGGTGAGGAAGATGACCACGGCGTAGAATCCTTCTTTAGTCCAAACATTGTCTCTTTCGCGTTGACTCTGAAGTACATTCTTCTGGAAGGAAGAGGAGAAACAGGAGGAGTTTCAAGACTTTAAATTCATGAGCAAAATAATCACTGAATACACACCACTGAACAAAACAAATACACAGACACACACGCACACACACACACACACACACACGTTCACACACACACGCGCACGCGCGTCTGCCAAGCCCACCTGCAACACAGCTGTCCAATCAGACTGACAGCCCAGACCACCAGTCCAGCCATAGGTAGCCTTTTAGATCCACGTCTCTCATTCACCCACTAGCCTACTACAAAACACACACACACACACACCCCTTGGCACGCACACCCTGACAACACACCCCGAGAAGCACACAGTCCTGAGGCAGCTGCTGTGTGTGTGTGTGTGTGTGTGTGTGTGTGAAACTGCAGTGTCCTCCTTGCTCTGTCTTTCCTTCCCTCTCTTTCTCTTTTTCATTTTCTCTGTTGTCTTCTTTTTACTTATTTGCTCTCTTCTTTCTCTCTCCTCTCACTACATCCCTCTCTCTCTTTCCTTCACCGTCCTTTTCTCTCTTTGCTTCTCTCACCTTCTCGTTTCCTTTTCTCCCTCTCTCTTTCCTTCCTTCTCCCTCACCTTCTCTCTCTCAGGGACAGGTGGGTAGACCTGAGAGCCTCCTCTGCTCCTCTCTCGGAAGGTAAATCCAATATGACACACACCCTCTGGTCCCAGTGTCCGGCTCCTCCCCTTTTCCCTGCCCACACACACACTCCAAGCCCCTCCCACAGCTCAGCTCCAGCCAAAACAGGTGATCAGAGGAGGGAGGGAGGTGAGGGTGCTGTAGGGACGGAAGTGAGGGGACGGCAGCAGCAGGGTAGGAGATTCTGAGGCTGGATGATTGGTTTACAGGAGATTAACAGGGTTGGGGAAGGAGGGGAGAATGGGGATGAATGGAAGAGCTCCATTAGAAAGAAAGAAGCAGGGAGCACGGAGGCTGGAGAGCCACAGATACAAGCTGAGGTTGGGGGAGACTGGGGGGAGGTTGAAAGAAAAACTGCAAAGATTTGGGGAGACTGGGGGAGGAAGAAAGACAGACTGGGGGAGGTTATGGGAGACCGGGTGAAGTAGTGAGACAGACTGGGCTCCTCCAGTAGCGAGACCGACTGGAGGAGGTTATGGGAGACTGGGGGAGGTAGTGAGACAGACTGGGGGAGGTATGGGAGACTGGGGGAGGTAGTGAGACAGACTGGGGGAGGTTATGGGAGACTGGGGGAGATTGTGGGAGACTGTGGGAGGTCATGAGACAGACTGGAGGAGGTTATGGGAGACTGGAGGAGGTTATGGGAGACTGGGGGGAGGTTATGGGAGACTGGGGGAGGTAGGAAAAGTCTATGCGATAAGTAATAGGTGTATGGAGGTTGGCTGGGGTGAAGGCTAAACATCACTGAAACTTAATTGGAATGGGCTTCTATGTCCAAAAGCACTAGAGATGAGAGATAAAGTAGAGTAAAATGAGGGATAGACATGCAGAAAGAATTTGTTAAAGAATTTAATCTCAATTAAAGGTTAGATTTCTATCATAGTTTGATGTAAGATCAAGCTAATAAATCATTTTTTATCTTATTGTTACCAAGTGCAACCCACGTATAAGTGTGTTGAAATACTTCCATGCATAAAACTGAAATAAAAAACATACCACAGTATTGTTCCAGAATGTACATGAATTGTTTTAACAGTGATTATGCTTTCTGATGGTTTGTTTGATACAGACTCGACCCTGTCTTTCTAATATTTCAAAATAAGGGACCTGAGAAATCAGATGAGTCTTCACTACAGTAGGTAGAAGCAAAAACAAAACTGATCAGGTGAATGGATCTATTGTAAAGGGTGACTTGGTTCTCAGAGAACAGTACCAAACAGAACATTGTCACCTCATCAAATATGACCTGTTGTTTGTCACACTGGTTATCTTCAATAAAACCCTGTCACACAAAGATTCAGAGGATATGATAAAAACATGTATTTCTTTTCTTTACATTCAGTGAATATGGCCAAAATACAGCTCCGGAAAAATTAAGAGACCACTGCACATTTTGTTTCCTTTCCAAAAAAGTTGAAAAGGAAAGTTTTGAGTGAGGAACAGAAGCGTTCAATTTGCAGTGGTCTCTTAATTTTAACCCTTCTGTTCCTCACTCAAAACCTTCCTTTTCGACTTTTTTGGAAAGGAAAGAAAAAGGTGCAGTGGTCTCTTAATTTTTTCCGGAGCTGTATATTATAAACCCAGATACATGACATATCTATCCCTTAGAAGTGACCCAAAAGTGACTTATTAACTGACTGATGTTGACTGATTAATATTCCCCCAGTTCCAAAATCTTTCCATGTTCTTAAAAAAGTAAACTATAGTTAGCCAGTATGCCTGTGGTACCTGTCAACACTCATGGAAGTATGTTTTATGGACAGGCGAGTCACAACTGGACATTTTGGTACAACATGGGTCCAGTTTGGTAGGACACCAAACACACATTCTAGCAATGGCATCACAATTGGAGGCATCCACCATTTTTACAAAACCAACATGGTTGCCAACGTCATTGGCTGACCACTACTGCCCATCAGGAGGGATCAGCCAGTGAATTATACAGGAAATGGCTTGTGTGTAATGTCACATGAAGATGAAACAGAAGCTGTAATGTAAAGCTATAATCTCCATGCTCTTCCTCTCTTTCTCTCTGTCTCTCTTACAATCTCTCAATCTCTTTCTCTTCCCACCCCATCTCTCTCTCTCTCTCTCCCTCTCTCTCATTGGGTTCAGCTAACTGAATGAGCAAACTGATCTCTTAATGGTTCAAGTAAGGTTATATCTGGATCTTTATGGCCCTGCTTTGCCACCCAGCTGAACACTAACATTGATGTGGATCTCAAAGCGCTGCCCCAGGCCAATTAAACCAATTAAACAATTAGAGGCTGTCAATCAATACCAGTGGGCTGTGGGGAGGCTAATTTGGGCTGGGATGTGCATTTCTCTTTGTATCGTACCCTCGGCCTGTCTCTGTCTATTTTTCTCTATCTGTCTCTCTTTGTATGTGTGTGTGTGTGTGTGTGTGTGCGCGCATACACATCGACCCGTGACCTGAGTCAGACCAGCCGTAGGGACAAAATGATTAAACGATCTCCCAATATCAACTCCTTATCTCTTCAACCAGGAGAACCATTCACTCCTTGAATCACTGTGATTTATTGAACAGGCTAAATGGATCATTCCTATTCTACAAGCTCCCACTTAAGCAGTTCCCCCTCCATGTCCACAATGACAGAGTGTTTCACCCCAGAAACGGGGGCTAGTGGTTAAATATGCACGTTGTCCTGATGAGTAACGGGATGCTGGCATGTGTGTGTGTGTGTGCGCGCGTGCGTGTGTGCGTATGCGTGTGTGCGTATACACTTGTGTTTGGCTAGCATTATCATAATAGAGTGTAGCTGGAAAGAAAAGAAAGGGCCATTAAAAGAAATAGAAACAGAGAAGATAGAGAGAATACAGTGAGAGAAGACAGACAGAATACAGTGAGAGAAGGTAGAGAGAATACAGTGAGAGAAGACAGAGAGAATACAGTGAGAGAAGAGGGAGAATACAGTGAGTGAAGATAGAGAGAAAACAGTGAGAGAAGACAGAGAGAATACAGTGAGAGGAGATTGAGAGATCGAGAGAATCCAGTGAGAGAAGATCGAGGGAACAAAGTGAGAGAAGATAGAAAGAACTGTGAGAGACAAAAGCAATAGAGAAAGAGAGAAAGAAAATGACTAAAGAAATATTAGTACACCATTCAGTCACAGAGATTCAGAGCCTTCAGAGCAGAGGTCCTCTTAGAAAAACATACATTCAGTGTATTCACATTAAGGAACACTCAGTCGTATTCACATTCAAGGAACACTCAGTCGTATTCACATTAAGGAACACTCAGTCATATTCACATTAAGAAACACTCAGTCGTATTCACATTAAGGAACACTCAGTCGTATTCACATTAAGGAACACTCAGTCGTATTCACATTAAGGAACACTCAGTCGTATTCACATTAAGGAACACACAGTCATAATCACATTAAGGAACACTCAGTCATATTCACATTAAGGGACACTGTCGTATTCACATTAAGGAACATTCAGTCGTATTCACATTAAGGAACACTCAGTCGTATTCACATTAAGGAACACTCAGTCGTATTCACATTAAGGAACACTCAGTCGTATTCACATTAAGGGACACTGTCGTATTCACATTAAGGAACATTCAGTCGTATTCACATTAAGGAACACTCAGTCGTATTCCCATTGAAGGATACACTCCCACTGTCCATCCCACTCATTAGAAGATCTCAGTCTCACTACTTGACTTCCTGTCCTCAGAAAGCTCTCTACCTTAACAGGAACATAGTGGTCTGAGGGTCTGTAAAGAACACACAGGCACATAAACAGATCTACTGGTACACACACACACACACACACACACACAGGCATGAAAGGAGCAGTCTGTCCTAGGGTTGTCTGGACATTATCTCCAGAACATCTTGCTTGCACTAATGTTTGTTCCTTCATTCACTACACACTGCACTGATGACAGAAGACACTGACACAGATATCTGAGCCAGGAGATGCAGGGGAGGGGTTTATAAGATAGGCTGGGTGATGGACAGGAGACAGAGATGAGAGAGACGGCAAAGGGGAGGACAGGGTAGAGAACTATAAAAAAGGGAGGTACGTAATTAACGGGATGGGAGGAGAGATGAGTGAAAGAAAGAAAAAGAGAGACATAGAGCAGTAGAGAGAGCAAAGCTAGGTAAGTAACTAAAATGATCTGTAATGTGATGGATGGTTGGGCATTCAGGTCTTTTGATGGAAAGAAAAAAAACGCCCACATCTCTGTGAAAAACAACAACAACAAACAGACAAAAAACAAATGACGGGCCAACGTTGGCGCTCCTGCGTTTGTAGTGATCAAAGGCGCACTTGTTCTCACTGGCAAGTGTAAATCCGCAAGGGAACATCTTCAAAGGGCCCGAAGAGCCGAAGCTCCGTTCAGACAAGGCCCATAGTAGAATGGTATGCTTTAAAGGCTCCCCGCTGGGAATGTACAGATGTATACACGCCTGTTCACACATGCACTGTGGTGGTGTACCTCTGAGGAGACCTCTCTGATGCCCAAGTGGCCAAGGCCGCGATGCAGGATGTTAACGTTCAGTGATTGGATGACTTCCTCTGCTGGGAGGGGCTCCGTGGCCCCTGGCCTATCAGACGACACGTACAGCTCGATGCCATTCTTCCTCTCCTACAGTGATTGAGAGGAAAGAGAACGTTGATAAACTCATAGCGACACATGTCCTTACGCTGAGTCTGTTGATGTGTGTGTCTGTGTGTGTGTGTGTGTGTGTGT
>JACXGI010010526.1:0-27415 GCA_016801175.1 Esox masquinongy
CGACCTGGACTAAGTTTAAATAGACTCTGGACTCAGCCCACGTGCACTTATTAATTATTACAATTGTACTCTTAATATGTTCACCCGGTACAGCCAGAAGAGGACTGGTCACCCCTCTGAGCCTGGGTCCTCTCTAGGTTTCTTCCTAAATTTCGGCCTTCTTAGGGAGTTTTTCCTAGCCACTGAAATTCAACACTACCGTTGTTTGCTCCTTGGGGTTTTAAGGCCGGGTGTTTTGTAAAAGCACTTTGTGACAACTGCTGATGTAAAAATGGCTTTATAAATAAATTTGATTGATTGATTGATTGAGTGTTGTTCTCACAACAGAAATTCGGGTTTCCAGGCATATTTGACTTTCCTTTCTTTTCATTACAATGAGCAAATACGTACACATGACTTTTAAAAGTATCGATATTGGTATTGGTATCGGGATACTAGCCTTGGTCTTACTTGATATCGGATTGAAAAGGAAATCAGTGGTATCGCCCATCTCTAATGTCCGGTAACTGTTCTATGTCCGGAGGCCGTCAAAAAAAGTCTAACGTAAACTCTGATAGAGCTGTTATTTTGCATACTAGAATCAGTCAATTTGATGTTCAGTTCCAGATTTATTTGTTTATTTAGGTATTTTCTTTGACTTAAATATTCAGTTCAACAGTTATCCTGTTTCTAATAAAGTCAAAGATTGTTCATTCCCGACAGTGTCACTTTTTTCACGGAGTGTGCTGGTATCGGCCGATTAATCGACTATCTGCTTTTTCCTGCTCCAAACGATCATTATTATATCGGCCTTTAAAAATCTACTATCGGTGGACCTCTAGTAGCCACAACGTTGAACATTTCGGTGAACACATATTGGAAAAATAATGCCTATTAGGCAGTGTGTAGCGCAGTTCAAGATGCTCCATCAGCCTTGGAAAACCAATGTCCTCCGCAACTGAGAAAGGCTGGTCATCTAAGATGATGAATTCCATTACTTTCTTGGTGATACCTTTAGCTTTTGCACTGTCCTGGCTCATTTTTCTAGCATTTTCAAATAGTGTGGCTACTGGAGGTGTGAGGGGTAGTTGGTGGGAGGGGCAGCAGTCTTCTTAGCTGCCATTCATAAGCCTCAAGAATAGAAAGGCCAGATTAGACGTAGACAAAAAAACATCTTTAAAAAACAGCCCAGTTCTGGAACAGCATTCTTTGGACAGGTGAAACTAAGATCAACCTGTACCAGAATGATGGGAAGAAAAAAGTATGGAGAAGGCTTGGAACGGCTCATGATCCGAAACATAACACATCATATGTAAAACTCGGTGGAGGCAGTGTGATGGCACAGCCATGCATGGCTTCCAATGGCACTGGATCACTAGCGTTTCTGAAGTGTATAGGGATATATCGTCTGCTCAGATTCAGCCAAATTCAACGAAGTTTATTGGACGGCATTTCACTTTACAGATGGACAATGACCCAAAACATACTGCGAAAGCAACCCATGAGTTTTTTAAAGGCAAAGAAGTGGAATATTCTGCAATGGCTGAGTCAATCACCTGATCACCCGATCAAGCATGCATTTCACTTGCTGAAGACAAAACTTAAGGCAGAAAGACCCACGAACAAACAACTGAAGACAGCTGCAGTAAAGGCCTGGCAAACCATCACAAAGGAGGAAACCCAGCGTTTTGTGATGTACATGCTTTCCAGACTTCAAGCAGTCATTGCCTGCAAAGGATTCTTGACAAAGTATTAAAAATTAACATTTTATTTATGATTGTGTTAATTTGTGCAATTGTAAATTGAAAATGGTTCCTATTCCTAAATGTTTCATATGATATATTTGTTCAACCCCTTGAATTAAAGCTGAAAGTCTGCACTTCAATTGCATCTTGGTTATTTCATTTCAAATCTATTAAGGTGGTGTACAGAGACAAAATTCAAAAAATTGTCAGTGTCCAAATATTTCCAGACCTAACTGTATATTACAAGTGGCAATACTATTGTCCTGATCGTAAACCTTAAAATTTGTCCACATTTTTATTGACTAAGTGTGAAAGCTTTCACCTTATATACAACAATGCAGCCTGGCACTATACTACGTGTCATTGACACGTGACTGGAGAAACATTAGCTTAGTGTAAAAAATAAGTAAGCATGTTGCTTCTTCAGACACCACAGTCGGTTGCAAGTACTCTGCCATTTTAAAGTAGTCGCCGATACCGATTATTAAGTTTTGCTTTTAATAGGCCGATATTGATTGTTGGCCCATTAATTCGTGTGTCATCCCAGGATCAGGAACTGGGGCATTTGTCGGGAGAAATAAAAAAATGAATTGAGAAATGTACAGAAAGTCCTCAAAACACGTAAAGGAAATGTAGGATTGCGGTGAAGAGGGGACTTGTCCATTTATGATATTTCAGTTTTCTATTTTTAATATATAATTGATCAAAACAATGAATTAAATCCACTTAAAAGTCTGCAGTATGCTGGGTAGGCCAGTGGTGGAAAAAACAGGAAACGTTTTATAGGCACTGTATGTATGAAAATACCATAAAAGGGGACATTTTAAAATTTTGCCATTGAAACAGTTGATCTAAAATTCTAAATGATGGAGTATAGATAAATGTTAGCTTAACCAACCAATAAAATATGTAGTGGAGTGTATAATACATAATCACATAAGAGGTGTCAGAGGCTCCAAACACATTCTATTATATGATACAGCGGTCAACAGTGAAAAATTTCTCCCTACCATACACAGTGAGTTGATATGTTGTCTTGGCACCTCCCTTTCCATCCACAACATACATCCCTGAATCACTGGCTTCTAGATTTCTGATGGTCCAGTCTGTTGGTCCCACTGAATTCTGTCTTTGAAACTACTTTCATAGGAGTCCATGTTTCCTTTAACCTCCACAGCTATATGACAACCATTATATAATAAAGAGCCACCTTGCTTTGTTGGATTGGAAAATATAATGGATTCTCCAACAACCTGTGTCAGCATCTCTTCACCAGTCTGGCTGATTGAGAAGCACACTCCTGTAAGACACAGGTGATACAACAATGAGGTTCATGCGATTGATTAAATAACTTTTTGGTGTTTAACATGATAGATTGTTAATAACAATGAGTTACTAGACACAATATTATACATGTTTTATATTATAAAATATTATAAGTGTTTCAAGAAAATGTTAACATGATAGATTGTTAATAACAATGAGTTACTGGACACAATATTATACATGTTTTATATTATCAAATATAAGTGTTTCAAGAAAATCACAATGATATAGTCTTTTTTTATTTCACTTACAGTATTCCTCCTTATTTTTAATGTATAATCAGAGCTGTCCCCAAATGATTCTGCTAATGTGATGTTGATGCATATGAAGGATTCAAAATTAAATCAATAATGATATATAATTAAATAAATACATAATTTTAAGTCACACAAAAATATACAATATTTTTATAATTACATTTTTCATAATGATGGTATCTTATTTCATAATAATACTTTGTATTTCCAAATGGCTTTTTTCATCAAAATATGTATTTTATAATAACCTTTTCAACAAACCTTTGAACAGGTGTTGCCAGGTAGATGTAACGAACGCACTCAAGGAGATGGAAATTGTTCAAGCGCAGAGCACAGTAGCTTTATTCGAGGGCTAAGGTACCAAAGGGGTCAGGCTGAATCAGAGGTCCAAAAGGCAAGCACTAGGTCAATAATTCCAACAATCCAGATAGAAGGCGGAAGTACAAAAAGGGATCAGGCAAAAATCAACATCGACAAGCAGAACCAAACAAGAAACCAGGCAAGCCTAGTTCAGCCGGCCCACAATAGAAAGAGTTGCCCTCACGAGATTCGATTCCGGGTCGCTCACGTGAAAGGCTGGGCCGTTAACCACTACATTACGAAGCTGAATGGCTCTGCATGCAAGCACCCATGTAAATGTAGAGATTTTACTTTTTCTTGTATTATTGCAAGAAAACCCTTATTTAATCATATTTTATTGTAATGGCTTTTTAAATGCACAGGAACAATATTTATTTAATGGAAGAATATGAGCAGAGATTAAAGTAAGCCGGGTAAGAGAATAAATGTATATTGTCAATTATAATAAAAATTAAATTCTTAAATGCCGTCATGAGTTGGGTTTGTATTGCTTAGATTTGACTAAAAAACTTTCCCCAAACTCTCCATTGAAAGAATGCAATCTTAAATTATGAAATACCCATTACTTCCATGAGCCTATTATCGGTCTCTCCTTGGGGGAGGCGCGAGAATAAACAACTAAGAACAACTTGAATGTGCTTCACTGTCCACCAAGAAAGTGTCCTCGTCCTCAGCCGAACTGAACTGTATCCGTGACACCCAAAATATCTGTGCGATTTGTTGTAAAATCAATACCCAATCCGACTGGTCTCCAAAGTCACCTATATCCAATCTGAAATATGCCAGGGATGAGGGATAAACAGATCTAAATTTTGTCAGATAATTAGGATATCAGATAGAAATGTGTCCAAAAGACAAAGGTTGCATTAAGTGTGCTAAATTGTTTAAACCTGTCTGAGAGTGACCACTGATGTTGAACAAGCATTTTATTTATTTTAAAATGTAGAGCCAAGATGAGTGTATTATAAACGCATCTTTCTCACCCGGCCTCTAATTTGTGCGCTTTCATTTACAGCTCCGAAAAAAATTAAGAGACCACTGCACCTTTTTCTTTCCTTTCCAAAAAAGTTGAAAAGGAAGGTTTTGAGTGAGGAACAGAAGGGTTAAAATTAAGAGTTAAAATTAAGCAAATTGAACACATCTGTTTCTCATTCAAAACCTTCCTTTTTGACTTTTTTGGAAAGGAAAGAAAAGGTGCAGTGGTCTCTTAATTTTTTCCGGAGCTGTATTTGTTGAATAGGGTACTGCCTGGGCACAAATTAGGTCTACTTGGCCTGGGTACAGTATATGGATAGGGCTATAAATGCATGTGTGGGGTGTATGATAGTATGCTAGTAATTAAAATGAACATCCCTCAAGAATTACAGCACTTCTATTTTATCACTGCACACACAAAGTCAACAGTGTTTTAGGCTATTCATTGCGATGGAGAATAATATAATAAATGAACTGAAGTTTTCCAATTGCTTTGTCTAACCACTACACCTTGTAGCCTACAAAAAAAGCTTCTGATCGCGTCTCCACTTCCCACTATATGCAAATACCTGTCCATTCCATTACCACGGAAAATACTCAGTTGAGACAATGTAGCGCTCAAACAAACCAATGATATTTATCCTAGGAGACATGCAACTACGAGAGATGCAAGCAGAAAAAAAACAGTTAACAAACTGTACATTGTAGAAAATATGAATAATAGGATATCAATTATTATACATATATCTATTTTGATTTTCTTCATATAATTTAGTTTACATTGTAATTGTTAACGCTTTCCTGCTGAAAGTAACAAGACAAATAGAATATAATTTGTGCAGGCCAATAACATTGTTACCTGCATGATCTGCACAATACATGATGTGCACAACATAATGGGGAGCTGTTATAATGAATTATAAAGTTATTATCAAGAATGAACACATCAAATAAGCCTATCGTTAGCTAACAAGGCACATTAAATGCACCCACAGTTCAGTACCGGTAAGAAATGAAATCTCCTTTCACCCCCTGATCTTGCCGGTCACCGAAGTGTTCCTGATTACTTGTTTTATTTAACGGGTGGAGCGCATATATCTCACTAAATGCCACTAAACATCCTCTGCCAGCAATGAGGGATGCTGCACATTTTAGCAGACCTGGTTCCAAATTATCTGCCCCTTTAGACCCCTATAGAGTCTAAAGCAAGTTAAGCATCAAGGACTTCCTTAACAGAAAATTGTATGAAAGAAAACCCAGAGCCCACATTTTCAGTATCAGCCAACAAATACCCAGATCACAATTGAATTGAGTTAACTTAGCTACTGGGTTTTAGAGTTTACATCCTCTACAGACTGCTCATAGGCTTACAGCACAAGCCAAAGAGCAGTCCACTTTAAAGTAGTAGAGTAGTAGAGTGATTGAGCAGCATCAGCAAGAGAAGATTGATAGACCTGATAGTGGTTGGTGGGGGAAGGGACAATTTCCAACCTCCAATGTCTCCATGTAAAGTTCTGGGGTCTCATTTTTCTATATTGCGTAGTAACAATCCTAAAGGTTACTTACAAACAGTATTAAGCATGTAGGCAGGGGTGTAGCACAAAATTCTGAGCCCTGTACATAGGCAGTCTCTGAGGGCCCCTCCCTTCTTTATTCAAGATTCAAATTTTTTCGAGGAGCCCTCTACACGTTAGGGCCCTATAAACTTAGCACCACATGTCCCCTGGTCCGACACCACTGCATGTAGGTACAAATAGACTGTACATTTATCAAACTATACTACAACCGTTTCACGCACTCTGGTAGTAATACATAATTGATAAGTACCACTTCTTCTCAGACTCGGTGCTCGTGAATGAGTCTGATGTCCCTAATTACCAATATATAATCAAAATCATCCTTTCAAGTCTGTGGGGTGCTTACAATGCCAAAGCATGACATGCAACAATGCAAACAAAATTATTGAAAATATCGAATTAATGGTTTTCTCCCTCATTTGCTCAATTTGGCTGGGTGGCCAGCTCTAGGTAGTGTTGGTGCTTCCAAGTCAGAATCAGAAAGAGTTTTATTGCCAAGTAAGTTTCACAACAAACGGAATTTGCTAATCTACTCTTCCTTCTAGACCACAATTACAATTTAAATATTTCATATGTATAGCTATATACGCAGAATATATGTATATTTATATTTACTTTAAAGGTATATACATGTAGGGTCACATGGGGTAGACCTCCCCATGATGAATGTCTAATTTCTGACACAAAAGAAACTTGTGTATGTATTATGAAAATTGTATTTTGCTCAGCTAGCGGGGTAAAATGCCCACTTGCCTAAGGTAACTTGCCCCCCTTTTCTTCCCAATAGATGGTTATGCCTAGGGTTTCACGGAAGTGTCCCTCTTTTTGTACCACAAATTAATGGAAATAGCTTTGAAAGCATTTTCATACAAGCCACAGTGCATGTTAAACACTTAATTGTATCATCCAGTACTCATGTACAGGAGCATCTGAATTTGTTGTTTCTCAACTCATTTATTCAGATGTTTCTTTTAATTTGTCACCCGTCCATACGTGCCAATACAAACAGCCTTGAATTTACTGTACTTACTACATACTTCAATACTATGTGAATACTATTTAGTGTACTCAAGTAAAACTTAAATGGTTCCAAAATAATGCACTTAAGTATTTTTGGCGGGGGAAACTGGGCTGCCACTATAATAGAAACAAATGATCCACCATAAAGGACAACTGAACAGTAGGTATATAGAGATGATACACATGCCTATGTTGATGAGAAATATGTGTTTGCCTAGCTCGCTCGCACGTATTTTTCGTCGGAACGTAGCGTAACTATGTTTTATCACAAATGAATATCCAATAGTAAAGAGACAATTCCCCAGTTACGGTCTAATTTAAATCATACAATGTTCTTGGAGGCACTGCATTCGAGTTAGAAAAGCATACACTTTAATTCGTTTTAGAAATGGAGCGTAAATCGTCAAGACAATTGTAGAAGATATCAGGCGCACACATGTCCATCTTTCAAAGATTTAATTTAAAAGGCAACTGTATTAGTGTAGGCACTACTAGTAGCCAAAGTACTTTGTATTTACAGAAAAGTAGCGTACATACCGAAAATAAATAGTAGATGTGTCAACCATTGTCTTTCTTGTCGGCGAAACTCCATTATGGAACCGAGGTATATTCGTTTTATATTCAAGATTCAGGCACATACAGTACACTACAGCATTGGTGTTTCCGATAAGGCACCCTTCCACATTTAGGGACCGGGTTAAAAGAGAGACGAGGGTAATTTCATTATTGACTTTCCAATCAACACAACTACGTATGTCATAAACATGCCAAGCCACATGCTAAATTCTCTACTACATCACATGGTCAAAAAGGTATATATTGATTCATTAATAATTAATAAATCAATTAAAATGCATTTTATTCTGTAAATGTTCAATATCTTTTTTCAATAAGGGTAATTTAAACTTCTTAGACCTGATGTATATTATTCTAAAAAGAGCTGGCCTACTTGTTCAACCTTTGTTTTTGTGACATAAGTCTTAATTGATGTATTCATAAACAATAAATCAATGAAAAACAGTGAATTCTGTAAATCTTCAATATCTTTTTCAACAAGGGTCATTTAAACTTCAAACCCAATGCATATTTTGCTAGACATACTTGTAGCTGGCTTACTTGTTCAATCTTTGATTGATATTAATAATCAAAGACTATTATTAATAATGAATAAATCAATAAGGACTTGTCACCTAAACAAGTAAACCAGCTGTTTTTAGAATAATGTTTCTATGACTATTTATGTTACAAGATATTGAAGACGTGTGGAATAAAATGTTTTAATTGATTTATTAAGTTTCAATAGATGAATTACGATTTTTTTTAATGTACAGCAAATTTGAAAATTCAGTGACCAATATTGACAGAGATTTTAAGCAAAAAATCTCTACACAATAAAACATGTTTGAATTGACTTATTGATTATTACTGAATGAAGCTAATTAATCTATATTTAATGGTTTCATAGGGAAAAGTTAGAATAGCTCAGAGAAATGTACGTTTTGCATTGACAGACAACAGATAGATGTGTTTTTTTAAGACGGTCCCTTAACCACCGGAGTCTGTAAAACATACATATGACAATAAAATGGAAATGGGAGACTGTTTCTTGTAGATCGTGAGCAGATTTGGAAAGTTTTTCTTTCTGATAGGCTGCCTATCGATAACGACATCGGCAATTTTGTTACTTCAGTGGTTCACAATGAAGAACACTCTCCAGGAGGTAGACATATCATTATCCAAGTCTACCATAAAGAGAAGACTTCATGAGAGCAAATACAGAGGGTTCACCACAAGGTGCAAACCATTCATAAGCCACTAGAATAGAAAGGCCAGATTAGACTTGGCCACAAAACATCTAAAAAAGCCAGCCCAGTTCTGGAACAGCATTCTTTGGACAGATGAAACTAAAATCAGCCTTGTACCAGAATGATGGGAAGAAAAAATTATGGAAAAAGCCTGCAATGGGTCATGATCCGAAGCATACCACATCATGTGTAAAACACGATGGAGGCAGTGTGATGGCATGGCCATGCATGGCTTCAAATGGCACTGGGTCACTAGTGTTTATTGATGATGTGACAGAAGACAGATTTATTCTGAAGTGTATAGGGATTTATTGTCTGCTCAGATTCAGATTCAATCACCTGATCTCAACCCGATCGAGCATGCATTTCACTTGCTGAAGACAAAACTTAAGGCAGAAAGACCCATGAAAAAACATCAGCTGAAGACAGCTGCAGTAAAGGCCTGGCAAAGCATCACAAAGGAGGAAACCCAGTGTTTGGTGATGTCCATGCTTTCCAGACTTCAAGCAGTCATTGCCTGCAAAGGATTCTCAACAAAGTATTAAAAATTAACATTTTATTAATGATTGTGTTAATTTCTCCATTTACAATTGAGACCCTGAAATAAGGGGACTGTGTATGAAAATGGTGGCATACAGCGACAAAATTATGAAAATTGTGTCAGTGTCCAAATATTTCCGGATCTAACTTTATATACCTTAGATCTAAACAGCTGAGGGATTGTCCAGTGTGTGTGTGTGTGTGTGTTTTATTTGACTGATACAGCAAAGTTGAGACTCACTGTATATAACTGCAAAGTTCTTTCAACAAGTCCAATGTTGGTGTCAAAAACAACAACCACAAGTGCAGAGAAAGAACAGTAGCCTTTTTACATACACACAGCTCTGGAAAAAATTAAGAGACAACTGCACCTTTTTCTTTCCTTTCCAAAAACTCAAAAAGGAAGGTTTTGAGTGAGGAACAGAAGGGTTAAAATTAAGAGACGCTTCTGTTCCTCACTCAAAACCTTCCTTTTCAACTTTTTTGGAAAGGAAAGAAAAAGGTGCAGTGGTCTCTTAATTTTTTCCAGAGCTGTATTTTATACAATCACCCCCATGTTATAATGTGTGACTCTACCCCTGTCTATGACAGCTTGTGGTTTATCACTTCTCTGTTCCCTCTGTGGGCTGCGTGTTCTCACACTCATTCTCACTTAGGGCAGATGTATGTATTACCATTCTCACCTCTGTACAGATTCAACCAGACGAGAAGAACTGACACCACAAACAAGGCTCTGTCTCCTGTACCCATGAATCAACATTTTAGTTCTCCACAGAGCAAATTACATGAAGTGCATTCAAATAAAGTTGGTAAGACAATCACATGCAGTATCACAACAATTCTAAAATAACCACTATCAGCAAATGTTACTAAATGCTACTAAGATACTGTATGTGCTAGTAAGGTTTGTGCTACTAATATATGTGCTTTTTAGGTTTTGTAGTCAGAGCTATTCTAGTAGTAATGGAGTCTGGAGATGTGCTGCTCCACCCTCATAAACCCCAGACATCCGGTGGAGGCATAGAACAGAACATGGTATAGTTATCACCCTTTCATAGAACAGAACATGGTATAGTTATCACCCTTTCATAGAACAGAACATGGTATAGTTATCACCCTTTCATAGAACAGAACATATGTTAAACTCTGTGGCTCTAGCAGTCTCGGGTGGATGGCACAGAGACCCGTAACATAAAACTCATGCAAATCAGTGTAGTGTAAAGGCACAGTGAGAACAAACACAGACAACCAAAGCTACCGTCGAACATAAAACGTTTATTATAAACACACGGTAAATGGGTTAGGGAGAAGGGGCTGAGCTGGACCCAAGAAATGAAATAATAGTCAAAACACCCCTAAACTGAACTTGCCTGCCTCAAGAACCGCTTAGCTGACTACTAACCAATACACAAAAATACAGTGAGTGGTCCGCTCAGTTCTAACCAGTGTTTTTAGACAAAGTTTACCTACGGGTTGTGTATGCCCAAGGGCGACTTGCTAAAAACCCCCTTTTCCTAGGGACACAGGGATAAACAAAACACAGGTTGAATAAGGACTAAACAGCACACAATTGACTAGACAACACCAAACAAAACACCACAGCAATATATACTCACATGAAACAGGACAAAGTGAGATGTGCTAAACTAAGTGATGTGTGTATGAACAAAGTGTCTGTCTATCAAAAGGGTATGTATCTCAAGAGTGTCTATGTGGGGTAAAGCAAAATAGTCTCTCTGGAAGAACCAACTGACTGGGTTTTTAAACCAGGGATGTATGATGCGATTGGGTAATCGAAAAAGGAACAGGTGGTGCAATTAGGATGGGTGTCCACTGATTGGTCCACCTCAGCAGTCAGGCGATGCACTCATGACTGCCAGGTGGAAAACACCAACGAGCACAATCAGGAACATAAGAGACACCTGGCGAAAACGGCAGGAGGGGAAAAACACAAACGCACATACAGGGTACCTGCATGCGTAGCAACATAGTATTCACCCCCTCTGAAGAAGCATTCAGATACACATCATGACATATTTACACACTGAACTTACAATGAAACTGAAAATACAGTAGACAAACTAAACCTAGTTAATATGTTGTACTGGAAAATACATCTATTTGCATTTTTGGAGTTGAAGCAGAATGTTGGGAAAAAAGTTTCACTTTAAGGCATAATACTCTCAGATTCAAAGACTTATCTAATAACTGTTAGAATGCCCTTTTTTACTGTAAACTTTAACTTGATTAGCCACCTGTTGAATGCATTAATGGTTAAACAAGGTAAGGACTGAAATTATTAAAAGATACATTTGCTCCTCCAAGGGTTATTATTTAACTGTGTTGCCCCCTATTGGTCAGAAGACTGGCTGATGTCATAATACAGGTTGAGACACAATCATGATTTCCTCCATAGCATCATTCACTTCCAGTTATAAACTTGTGGGTGTTTTCTGTATTCTTGAGGATGGAAGAAGAGATTCCCTGCTAAGTGAATGTGGTTTGTACAGGAACGTTTGGCAACTCGAACCTTCAGCTCCCTCCTCAGATTTTCTATGAGATTAAGGTCTGGAGACTGGCTAGGCCACTCCAGGACCTTAATGTGCTTCTTCTTGAGCCACTCCTTTGTTGCCTTGGCCGTGTGTTTTGGGTTATTGTCATGCTGGAATACCAATCCACTACCCATTTGCAATGCCCTGGCTGAGGGAAGTAAGTTCTCACCCAAGATTTGACGGTACATGGCCCCGTCCATCGTCCCTTCTATGCGGTGAAGTTGTCCTGTCCCCTAAGCAGAAAAACACCCCCAAAGCATAATGTTTCCACCTCAATGTCTGACGATGAGGATGGTGTTCTTGGGGTCATAGGCAGCATTCCTCCTCCTCCAAACACGGTGGGTTGAGTTGAGTTTCCAAAGAGCTCGATTTTGGTCTCATCTTACCACAGCACTTTCACCCAGTTCTCCTTTGAATCATTCAGATGTTGATTGGCAAACTTCAGATGGGCCTGTACATGTGCTTTCTTGAGCTGGGGGACCTTGCGGGCGCAACAGGATTTCAGTCCTTCACGGCGTAGTGTGTTACCAATTGTTGTCTTGGTGACTATGGTTCCAGCTGCCTTGAGATCATTGACAAGATCCTCCCGTGTAGTTCTGGGCTGATTCCTCAACGTTCTCATGATCATTGCAACTTTATTAGGTGAGATCTTGCATGGAGCCCCAGACCGAGGGTGATTGACAGTTCTTTTGTGTTTCTTCCATTTGCGAATAATCACACCAACTGTTGTCACCTACTCACCAGGCTGCTTGGCGATGGTCTTGTAGCCCATTCCAGCCTTGTGTAGGTCTACAATCTTGTCCCTGACATCCTTGGACAGCTCTTTGGTCTTGGCCATGGTGGAGAGTTTGGAATCTGATTGATTGCTTCTGTGGACAGGTGTCTTTTATACAGATAACAAGATGAGATTAGGAGCACTCCCTTTAAGAGTGTGGGAGCCAGAAATCTTTCTGATTGAGAGGGGATCAAATACTTATTTCCTTCATTAAAATGCAAATCAATTTATAACATTTTTTACATGCGTTTTTCTGGAATGTTTTGTTGTTATTCTGTCTCTCACTGTTCAAATAAACCTACCATTAAAATTATAGACTGATCATTTCTTTGTCAGTGTGCAAACGTATAAAATCAGCAGGGAATCAAATACTCTTTCCCTCATTGTAACACTGCATGAGCTGTGGGGCCTCATGTCTTGAGATTAAGAGGCAAATGGTGTGCATGAATCCCGTCGCCAGATGCCATCTTCATCCCACAGTCTTCCTCCAAAGACATTTTTCATTACACTACATTGGCACTTCCATAACAAGTCAGAATACACCCTGACATTTTCCCAAGTCCCACCCCTACCCACCACACACAGAAAATAAATATCCATCTGTTCAAAGGACTAAATAAATGTCTTTACCTTGTACAGGTAAAGACAAATGCCACAAAAAGAAAAAAAGCTGTTCCCTTTGGACACACTGTTATAGAAAAAAAAAATGTTAATAGAATTAGATTTACAGCTTGCTACCACATTTTCATAACCAGTGAAGGGCTGCTGAATGATTTTTAAAACACAAAACAGACCAAAATCAGCCGTTAGGATCAGTGTCATCCCACTCCATTCTTCTGGCTGCTGTGTGGTCTACGGGCCCGGTTTCAGCTCGGGAATACAGCGAGTGCATCTCCATGGCATTGACATTGACATAAATGTCCCTGCTGCTCTCCCTGGTCACTCTCTTCTGCCTCCTTGTGGTCTAAGGAGATGCAGCACCAAGTGAAAAATATCTACTGCTCTGTATATTCTCGTCTCTCTTGCTCTTGCCTTCTCTTTTTTCTCTCTCACTCTCATGCCCTCTCCTCATAATCATTTATATATTAATCCATTCAAATTACGTATCACATCTAAATACATGTGTTTATACCTTGTAGTATAAGTACAAAGTGATAATGGCTGTCAGTAGGATGAGGGCCACAGATATGTGTCAGATGATGGTGGTTGGCAGAGGTGAGGCTGCCAATAGAGACAATTATGTTCATGTCAGATTTAAACAGCATGTCTGTAATGAGAGAGAAAAAGAGAATGTAATCGTTCTGCTTTCCTCATTCAGGTACAACAATTACATTGGAATGTACTGCTGGATATTAGGAATGCATACTGAGAAGACACTACAATGTGAAGCATTCTGAAATAAAAAAAATCCAGTTTTATTTAGTTCTTACTGGACTCGTGTGCACCTTTAGAGAGAGATAGAAGAACAGTAAAACATTTGCAAATGAGTTTCAACATGCTTACACTTCTTTTCACCTTACCACACAGACCAGATATTTTCTTTTCGCATTGTCTTTAACAGAACAATTCCAGCCAGTATGGTGAATTCCTAACTAGACCAGTTCAGTACAGCGTGGCCGAGCTAAGCTTTTCCAAATAGTGTGAAAAGGGTGTTTTTGTTCCAGATATTGAGGAGATTTATAAAAGGGTGTTATATGGATGGTTCATACCTGGCACCTCAGTCACTTTGCAGGATTCAAGGACATGAAACCACATTCTCCTTGGTTACAAGGTTGGCAGCCTCACATCTATAAGAGGTTCTGTCCTGTTTGTCCACCTCCAGAGGGAGAGAGCTTGATGGAAAGTTCAGGGCTGCTGGTCTGATTGAGTATCACCTCTCCACTGTACCAGGAAAGGGTCACATCTCTGTCATTCTTTACAGAACACTCCACTGAATAGATATCATTAACTACTGTTGTCAACATGGGCCTGGATACAGGTTCTGGAGAGGATGAGTTTGGGTTAGAAACAATCCACATTAAAATAGATGTGTTTAGACCAATATTGTCTCAAGTGAAAACACTAACATTATGTAATTTTTATGTTGAATCAAAATTTGAAATACAATTCAACATTCAGGTCCTATTGGACAAAAACAAATCAAAACATATTGCATCCAACATAAATGGGTAGAGTCACAAACTTGATGTACTCATTAACACAGGAATATGGGACCAAATTCTACATATACGACCACTTATTAACACTACATGAATTTCTTTAAATACTTAAGGCTATGGTGTAGGAAGGCTATGGTTCAAGGACCTGGGGACCGAATGCGTAGAGTACCTTCATTTCTCAAGGGTAAAACAGATATTAATGTAAATACTCTGACATAGGAATAGTTATAGATATTTTAATGTATCACTTTTCATGGTTGTGACCATAAAGCTCTATTTTGGTCTCATCACTCCAAATTACAGTGTGCCAAAATCTGAGGCGTGTCAGGGTGTTGTCGGGCATATTGTAACCGGGCTTTTTTCTGGCAGTGGCACAGTAAAGGCTTCTTTCTGGTAGCTCGACCATGCAGCTCATTTTTGTTCAAGTATCGTCATATTGTGCTCCTTGAGGCAACAACACCATCTTTTTCCAGAGCAGTCTGTATAAATCCCTGAGGTTACCTGTGGGATTTTTCTTTGTATCCCGACCAAGTTTTGGCTGAAATCTTTCTGCTCCCCATGGCTCCCTACACGGAAAACTCATGCAAAACATATATGCACATATATGTAGAGGATGACTCAACATATATTTACATATGTACCCTGAATATGTTCATGAAATACATAAATTGTGCTTCTCACAATATCATAATATAATGCATGTCATATATTTTAACATTGAATATTGTGTTAAAATAATGAAATATGTCAAAATGCAAAACTTTAAGCATTTCTCATCAACACATCATGCAATTAACCTTCAAGACATTATCTTCCAGAGAATCTCCTTGTTATAGTGAGTTTAACACATTTTTATTGGCAAGTTAGGGAGCAAACCAACATAACCACCAGTCTAGGCCTTATTGCATTACATTAATTACTGTGAAAAGACAATTATTATCTTTTACAAACGAGCTGATTTGTAAATTGTACAGTATTTACCATAATTTCTATTAAATACATTGTAAATGCAAGTAAAGAAACAACTGTTTAGAGTCAGTCATCTTAATTTAAAAAGGACCGTTATTTACAGTATCATACAACTGTCATTGTGTCACAAAATAATGATAAATATATCAGTTAAATGTAAATGCTAAATGCATATTTCAAACTATTATTTTGTCATCTATGTAAATATATTTACACCTATTTAAGACATGTTAAAACATTTGAAAATGGCCAAAATCAAATATGTAAATATATGTATGAAATATATGGCCATACATTCGTAAAACATATAATACATATATAAATATATGTTTAAAAAAATATATGTCAATATATAATACTTCTGTGTGGGTCAGTATCTAGCCTGCTCAGTGCATCCATGTGAGAGCTAACAAACTCATTGACTATTTAAACACAGACACTTATTGCAAAGGGAACTCCAGGCCGTTGGTAAGTCGCAGGTCATTAATGGAGTGGGGGGGTTTAGACTTGTAGTTGATAATCTGTTGGAGGCCTCTCCAAACAGAAGCAGAGTCGTTGGCTGAAAACTGTTCTTTTAATTTCTCTCCATACAGGCACTTGGCTTCCTTCACTGTCTTACCAAAGCTATATTTAGGCTCTCTGTACCTGTCTTGTTCCCCGCTCCTGAACGCCTCCTCCTTTTCCAAACACAGCCGTCTGAGTTTAGCTGTGAACCAGGGTGTGTCATTGTTGTAACTCACCCTGGTCTGTGTTGGTACACAGAAGCTGATGTACGATGTCCTCAGTTTGGACTTTTTCAAAAATGTTTGCATTGCAAAATGTGATTTAAATTGATTTATTTTGGCATTTTGCTATTCTACAAAGTCATACACAGAAATACAAACCGAATAATTGAAATTTACTTGTTGCAAAACTATTTACCTTATTTGTTTAGGTAATACTAATTATTTCTGGAGTCAAAATTGGCTAAACAAATCATTAGATGGACTCACTTTGTGTGAAGTAATAACTATTTGCATTTATTTTAAATGCAGCCAACATATGTACGTATTCTCAGTCTAGAACTGAATTTTAAGCACAGCTTTTACTAAACAATGACCAGAGACCCAGTCTATATGACCATCTTGAAAACAGATGGGCACAACATGTATTTTCAATTCATTGAGTTAGCTGTAAATGGTAGAGGTAGGAGAACAGAAGTGTAACAACTATACCACAGCCCTACACATGAAAACATTACCCACTAGAGGGTGCACAAGTATAGGAAAAGAAAATGCTTCTTCAAAAGAAATAGTGCTTGAAACAGTGCATTTAAATGTGCATTGCTTTGCTTAAAGATATACTGAATATATATAGGATGGTTCTAGGAATTCACAGTTTACAATAACATGTTAGAAAAATTCACAAATAGGACAAAAGTTGACAAAAAGGCTTTAAATAAATAAACACAAACATTTCCTGTGTAGCTTTGAAGTAAAACAATATTATTTTTGTCATACATTATTGATGTGGAAGTATTTTATTTAATTAATTGAACCACTAACAAAAGGTTATTTTTTTAGAATAATTAATGATGCCATTTTAGAATAGTGTAATGTGAATTACTTCATCTTTTTGTTCATTTTCATTAATTATTCTGCAAAACAGTAAAATATCTCAAATACCCTACAGTGCCACAACTTATTATGATATCAACCATTGACAGTTTTTTTAAAAAAATACTACACTAATGTTTGACGGTCCAAATATGTTTACAAAAGCTATGCTAATGTACTGTAGATGAAGAACAACACTTTCTAATTGTGTGCAGAGTGTGCAGAAGTTTGCCAATTGTGTTAGTTGTACTCTTAAAGGGATGTGGGTTTGTGTGGTACCTTAACACTAGAACTACCAAGGCAGTCATTTTGACTGTTTTAAAATTTTGCAATGTAATAACTTTGTTGAAATAAAACCCATGTAACTATAGGACCCTGACTTTTCCTAAATGTGTCTATATTTTATTCTATCATTGTTATTTTATTAAAATTACAAAACACAAGAGTTTTGAGTATTTCTACCTTGAATGGCCATAACAGTCATATTGACCGTATGCATTACAGAAGGTGTATCATTTGCTCCTTTTTCCCCCTCTTGAAGATGCATCATCGTTGCCTAGCAACAATTTGTTCTAGTTGTTTGTTAAGTCTATTGCAAAGCTGAAACCTAGCTTTAGCTTCGAACTAAAACCAAATTGAAAAATTGAAAAGAGAATATCAGAACAATGTCAGCAAGAAGAATGACTGCCACAGAGGCTTTAGCCATGCTTCAGAGCCTTGATGAGGCTAAGTCTGATGGAGGAGCAGGTTCCGATAGTGATGTCTCCTGGTCTCTTGAAAGTTCATCTGACACTGGCTCTGAGAGTGATTCAGAGAGTGATTCAGAGATAATTCCCCTGTGTAAAAAAAGCCGACTGGACACTTCCAATTCTGCATCTGCTGTCATTCCATTTGCTAATGTTCCAGGTATGATAGGCTGGGATCTTTATGCGATCTTGTGAGTTTCTTAGCCCATACATAGGCTAATATTAGCCCTGATAAAATAGATATTTCATGAAATAAAACAAACTAATTAGGCTATAATTTCTTGGCGACAGAGCAAAATCCTGGATCATCAGCTGTGCCTGCTGTGCCAACCACAAGAGCACTCAGCCCGGCACTGAATGAAGCTGTCCCACTAAATGCACCTATAGCAGAGCAGCATGAAACGGCGAAAGACGGCACAGTGTGGACTGTTATACATTCGGGTGAAAATAGAGGAAGGCGACAAAGTCAAAATGTCATGACAACAGCTCCAGGCCCCACAGCGCACGCCAAGCGCAACATTGAAGATGCCCTCACCGCTTTTCTGTGTTTGGTTGATGATGGTATGTTGGAGCACATCAGGGACTGCACCGTGGCTGAGGCACACAGAGTCAAGGAGGACAGCTCATGGGATATGACAGTGGGTGAACTAAAGGCCTTCATTGCTGTAGTCTACATTCGTGGTGCGCAGGGTGGAAAAAGCATGGGCTTGGCGAGCTTTTGGTTGGCCAACTGGGGCTATGCATTTTTCAAGGAGACCATGTCCCGAAATAGATTCCAGGAAATCATGCGATTCCTGCGTTTCGACAAAAAGGAGACCAGACGCACACGCCTGCAAGAGAACAAGCTTGCCCTGATGACCGAGGTTTGGGGGAAATTCGTCCAGAACAGCATCGCTTGCTACAAGCCCTGTGCCGACATAACTGTTGATGAGCAGCTCTTCCCGACAAAAGCAAGGTGCAGCTTCAATCAGTATATAGCAAGCAAACCTGATAAATTTGGTATAAAGTTCTGGCTTGCTGCTGACGTCGATACCAAATATATGATGAACGGTGCGCCATATCTGGGCAAAGACGAGACGCGGAGGCCAGGTCAGTGACTAGGAGACAGTGTGGTGTTGAAAATGGTTGAGCCTTACCTGGGGAAGGGGAGGAACATCACCACTGACAACTTTTTTACTTCTCTCGAACTGGCCAAGGCACTACAGGGCCAAGAAAACCAGCCTGGTTGGCAGAGTAAATAAAAGCAGACGAGAGCTCCCCCTGTGCGTAAAGGAGCAAAGGCTGCTGTTCACCACAGATGTGCTGAAAAGTGACAATGCAACGCTAACAGTCTATCAGTGCAAAGCAAGGAAAAACGTCTGCATTCTCAGCACTGTCCACACAGCTGTTGCCATCACAAGTGGCCAAAAAAGCTAAACCAGAGACAGTTACATACTACAACAGAACCAAGGTCGGAGTTGATGTGCTAGATCAAATGGCGAGGAAATACTCATTGAAAGCACCCACACATAGATGGCCAGTAGCTGTGTTTTATAATATCCTTGACCTGGCTGCGATAAATGCTTCCATCCTGTTCAAGAAAAGCACCAATGAGAGAATGTCACGGAGAAACTTCATAATGAAACTCGCAAATGAACTTCGAGACAACCTGGTCTCAGAATGATTACGCAGACTATTTTATGTAAATTTTAGCCAGGGGATTTCGTAAGATATATTATGTTCAGTAAAATAACGTTAGAGTCTGAATGGAGAAAAAAAAAACAGAAAACCATGTTTTGAATCAGCAACCTTCCACATCCCAGACAGATGCGCTACCCACTACTCCAGTGAGGAACCTGTATGCAATGAAGGCGAGTGGTTGTGTCACAACATAAATATGTTTGAAGTGATTTTCTTTGTAATCCTAACCCAAACCTTAACCCTAACCTTAACCCGAGTGCTGTGATACCTAACCTTAACCCAAACCCTAACCTGAACCCCAGAGCTGTGAGACCTAACCCTAACCAAACCTTAACCTAACCTTTTTTGTTTCCTAACCGTAGCCCAAACCTTAACCCTAACCTTAACCCCAGTGCTGTGATATCTAAACTTAACCCTAACCTTAACCCCAGTGCTGTGATGCCTAACGTTAACCTAACTTTAACGATAAAATGCTTTTATAACATATTCTAGCGACCTTGGTGTTGCTGTTACTCCTCCTGAATTTACATGTGCAGTGTGGGGCAATGGGTAGGGTGGCTGCTTTCTCATCCAGATGTTGCCGGTTTGATACACAGGTCAAACATTTTGTTAAAAACTCGTAATTATTTATACGTTTTCATAGTGTTCCTAAATATCATACGTTTGTCTGGCGTTCGTATGTTATTTTACGTTTTAATAGCGCTCGTAGCATTTGATATGTTGTAATAGCGTTTGTAAAATATGTTACGTTTTAATAATTTCGTTATGTATCATACGTTTTGGTGGCGCATTGTAATGTAACCTAATGTAACGTCACATATCATATGAAATCGGGTGCCATGGATTTTCTTAAAATAGTCTATGTAGTGTCCTGAGACCACGTTGCATGAGAGCAAAATCTACACAACTGATGATGCGAGAGCCAGGACCCAGGCAGGAGCAGATGGGAAGGAGAAGGCAGTGCCAACTGCGGAGAAATTGCAAGAAAAACAAAAATGAAGGACGTTTGTGAAAAATGTCATAAGGTAGCGTGTGAGAGCTACACATGGAAGGTAGAAATTACCTGTGTTGACTGTAAGTAACTGATCCACAAGGGTCAGTGACATTGATGCACGCTGTTTGCCCCCAAAACAACCCAAGTTAGCCCACATAGTGGAGAATACTTTCATTATGATTTAACAGCATAATATATTAATTGTAATTTTACAGCATGATATTTTTGCTCACTAAAACAAATACTGGTTACTAAATCAGTTTGTTTTCTCACAGTTTATTACAATTTCATATTCTTTTCCCGTGACGGTCAGAATGACTGTTTTGGCCAGTTTGGGGCATATGCGTTTCATATGTGCCCATAAAGGTTTTACCTATGCATTGAAATGCATATTGGCGATGTTTTTATAAGTTATTGTATTCTTATATCCAAGGAAGAATACATTTGTTTTCATTTTACAAAGAAAATAATAGAAAATTGATCAATTTCGACTTTGTATCTGTAATTACAATAGCTGTTCTGTGGTTGTCAATTAACTAATACATTTTCACATACATTAGAATTAAAATGTAGTGTTCTGATGTTTACTATTACCTATCCTAACATTACAGATCCATTTATTCTTAGATTTGATATAGCTTATTGAAATTATATGCAAATAATGTATGAGGGGTCAGAATGACTGCTATGGCCATTATAGTAGTTATAGGATTCCGGTAGTTCCAGTGTTAAATGTCTGTGTTATGGGTTTCATTCTCACGGGGGGCTAAAATGAACATGTATACACTCACTAAATAATTTAAATGCAATATAAATAGAGGGGTGTTTAGCTTTGTACGTACAGTAGACAAGGAATGGCAACATAATTTAACTGTTGATTTTTTACATACACTTGAACTACAGGATCAAGTGTATGGAACTACACTCTCATGCATTTATTTAAAGTAATAACTGTAAAACATCATTCACAATCATTTTCAGAGAGAAAATGCTCATTAAGATCAGCTCTTCAGAACGGTTACAATAGAATTTGAACAAAAGCAAACACGGAACACCTGCTTGTTATGTACATAGCTGGTGTTAACTGACAAGAGAAGCAATCAGCACCTATAGAAATACAAACAGAGGATGCAACTAAAAGAAGTGTGAACTGTGGAAGAAATTGTACTTATCTAGGCTTTCAATTAGAATCCTTTCCATATGTTATATTTCTAGCATAGAAGCCCCTCTTGAATAATGGGACAATGGTGTTAGAGGTCCATTGTTTCTACTGTCCCCATTGTCATGTAACTCTGTGACTCCCCTCGTGTACCTGCTCCCCTCTTTATACCCAAAAGATACTCATCCTGTCCTTGTGTTACCTCCTGTACCTCCTGTGGCGTACCACTTGCCCTGTCTGGCAAGATTCGACGTCTCGTTGTCTATAGCCCTTATCTGGGCCTCAGGAAGATATTGAAATGGCCCATATTAGTGGATGTCATTGCGGTTCTCATGACACAAACAACAGGAACCAATAAAGATAATTTGTCAACAATTAATGGAAAAAATGACATACTGCAATGGTTAAGGGGGATTTTGCATCTAGCTTTTCTGGACGAATCCCTTTCCTTAAATTTTGTCGTGAACATTCTCTTTATGACATATAAAGTTCTCCAGAATGTGGGTTAGCATGTAAATAAACTTCCTGTGTCCACTCTCTATCATGCAGTTTAGACATTACCGCTTTTTTCCAAGCGATGTAACTGGATGTGATCATAGACTGATCTCACTTCAGGGTTCTCATTACATGGACTCAGTTCCTAGGGAGAAAGTGAAATGAAAAAAATATTTTTGTCAACAGGTACTTTGTGCAAGAGAAGGAAAACAAGGCACTTCTGAAATAGCTTCATCCAAGCCGATGGTATATCTAGAAGCCTTTCTAAAACCAAAGGGAGAAAGCGTGAGGCCAAGCTCCACATATCTCTGGGATCTGAGCTGAAGCCTTGTTTTTAGCAATAGTACAGTGCACTCACAGTGTTCTGTACAGATTTACCCCAACTGCCGCGTTCAAACAAGGCTACAACGACAACCAACCTAGCTATAGTTAATGTGTAATCATCAAAATATGTGGTGTTAACTGGGGAACCTTTCAATACTTCATTGACATAGAAATGGACCAAGAGTATTTGAGAAAAATCTGAAAAACTGGACCCTCCAACGCTGTATGGTGTATTGTGAGATAGTTACGTAATAACATTTTATAGTATGTTATTCATATTTAAAAGTTCATCATTAACAGAAATCTGGTGAAAAAATAGGTTTTCCCATGCAACATCTCCCCTTCCGACATCGCACCGTAGCCTTTCCTTCCCCTCTGCCATTTTTTCAATGAAACTGGTGTACCTCTGTTACTTACATAAATCTTGTAGCGAGTGAAACTGCGAATGTCTCCACAATGATTTAGTTGGAAAGAGTAGAAATTCAACTTAATTTGCGTATTCAAATCATATTTAACTTGGTAGAATTGATTTTTTATTGACGTACACAAGGTTAACTTTATGGAACATCGTGAGTGCACTGTAGCTAATTGGAGTCTATAGGTCACAGGCATACTTTCCTGCTCACTCAACCACCTACACAACAACACACAAGTGTGTCTTTATATGAAGGCTTGCCTTCATATAAAGATACTTCAGTTCCAAGATATATGTCTGTTTTGTTGTCTTTCCGTCTGTTTGTTAGCCTAAAGCTTATTACCAACCTGATTATGTTTTGGTGTACTGTGAGTTACTGCTGCGTACATCAGACCTGCTTGCTCTCTTTCAGATGAATCTATGAAGACAAATGAGGTATGACCAATATAAAGCATGGGTATGACCAACTGACAAAGATACATAAACTCTCAACCACAGGACAGGTCTTAGGGGTCCAAACACTCTGGACTAACTTATGATACTACAAAAGCAACATACATGTATTTAGTAAAACAGAAGACAAAACAACATAAAAATACGTCAATTTTTTTAACAAAACACAGATCTCATGCCTCTACAAGATCAGTACTTGCCTTGTATGTCTCTATTTCTTCCTTTCTTAAGACAGATTACAAGCCAAAGCACTCCTGAAGCAACCAGAACGCACATTACAGCTGCAATAAGAAACCCACGGATCCTTTCACTATCATTATCTATATTGAAGAGAGAGAACATTGTTTAAATGTGTGTCCTGTAAAATGAACTAAACCATCCTAAAATATTCTTTATACAATAAATATTTTAGCGCAGTTCCAGACACTACAATGGTTGCCTGACTGACTGGGCCGATGCAATACAGCACAGCATGGATGGGCTTAGCTGAGCTCAGTAGAGTGAGAGGGATTGTTATTCCATATATTCCAGACTTTTAGGAAAGGGTATTTCATAGATGTCTCATACCTGTCACTTGAGTCGCTCTGCAGGATGTTGGGACATGAAACATCACATTCTTCTTGTTAACAGGGTTGGCAGCCTCACATATGTAAAACGTTCTGTCCTGTTTGTCTACCTCCAGGGGAAGCGAGAGCTTGATGGAAAGGTCAGGACTGCTGGTCTGGTTGAGTATCACCTCTCCACTGTACCAGGAAAGGGTCACATCTCTGTCATTCTTTACAGAACACTCCACTGGACAACTACCATTAGTTGGTGTTGTCAACATGGGCCTGGAAACAGGTTCTGTAGCATATTAGTTTTGGTTAGAAACAAAATGAAATCACAGATGATCCTATACTCCATTCAGTACATGCCATTGTGTTATCATAACGTTTAAGTTAATATATATACAGTACCAGTCATAAGTTTGGACACACCCACCAATCCTTTGACTGGTACTGTATTCAAAATACAAAATTTAAATATCATAATAAGATAAGTCTAGCCCTAACCGCCTGAGATAAAGATCTGGGACTTTTTGCAAGTACCCGATTGTTCAAAAGTTTAGAGTCATTTAAAAATGTCCTTGTAAATTGCTCCATTCATTTTTCTTTCAATCCATAAAAATGATGCCCAAAAACAGTCAGCCTATTCTGTTCTGTTTCCTGAATAAACAATAATTTAAATGTTTGGCCTAAATTAAAAGCACTATATTTGGCGATAACCCAAAATGTACATTTACCCAGAGAACACCATCCCTACTGTGAAGCATGGTGGTGTCAACATCATGTCATGTGGATGTTTCTTTTTGTCAGAAACTGTCCATTAGTCAGGAGAAAAAGAAAAATGAACTGAGAAATGTACAGAAAGTCCTTGAGGACAATCTTCTGCCCTCAAAACAACTGAGGAAATCTAGGATTGCAGTGAACAGGGGACTTGTCCATATATGGTATTTCAGTTTTCTATTTTTAATATATAATTTATCAAAACAATTAATTAAATCCCCTTAAAAGTCTTCAGTATAGTGTGTTGACCAGTGGGGAAAATAATGAATTTTGCCATTGAAACAGTTGATCTAAAATTCTAAATGTTCGAGTATAGACAAATGTTTGCCTAACCAACCAATGAAATACGTAGGGGAGTGTATAATACAAAATCAAATCAGTAACAGTTGTAAGAGGTTCCAAACATATTCTATGATACCGTAGTACTGTGAACTGTGAAAGCATGAATTTCTCCCTACCATACACAGTGAGTTGATGTGTTTTCTTGGCACCTCCCTTTCCATCCACAACATACATCCCTGAATCACTGGTTTTTAGATCTCTGATGGTGAACTGTCCAGTCTGTTGGTCCCACTGAATTCTGTCTTTGAAACTGTCTTTATAGGATGAGTCCATTCTTCCTTCAACTACAACAGCTATATTATCGCCATTATATAATAAAGAGCCACCTTGCTTTGTTGGATTAGAAAATATAATGGATTCTCCAACAACCTGTGTCAGCATCTCTTCACCAGTCTGGCTGATAGAGAAGCACAGTCCTGTAAGACACAGGTGATACAACAATCAGATGAATGCAATTTATTAAATAACTTTTTGGTGTTGAATATAATAGATTGTTAATAAAAATTAGTTAGTGGACACAATATTATACAGTTGTGCTCATACGTTTGCATACCCTGGCAGAAATTGTGAAATTTTGGCATTGATTTTGAAAATATGACTGTAAAAAAAAGTATTTTATTTAAGGATAGTGATCATATGAAGCAAATTGTTATCACATAGTTGTTTAGCTCCTTTTCAAATCATAAGGATAACAGAAATCACCCAAATGGCCCTGATCTATTTACATACCCTTGAATGTTTGGTCTAGTTACAGACACTCAAGGTGACACACACCTGTGAATTTCCCACACCTGTGGCTTTTTAAATTGCAATTAGTGTCTGTGTATAAATATTAAATGAGTTTGTTAGCTCTCACGTGGATGCACTGAGCAGGCTAGATACTGAGCCATGGGGAGCAGAAAAGAACTGTCAAAATACCTGTGTAACAAGGTAATTGAACTTCATAAAGATAGAAAAGGATATAAAAAGATATCCAAAGCCAATGTGGAAGATTCATTAATTATGCATAGATATTATGTATTAAGGATGCATAAATATATTGTATTTGCATAAATTAGGTTTATTAAATATGTGTTAAATATGTAGGTTTTGTGTATATGATATACAGGCTGTATACTTTGCTCTGTCTAGGAGTTGGTGAAACATGTGGTTAAAAATGTGGGGACTTCAGCTCTAGCTTGTCCCCCTCTCCGTCAGAACTCCTGCCAGCAAATCCTTGTTCTCCTTTTGGCTCCAGGCCCAAATATGGGCATTCTTTAGGTTAGGTGTCCTACGGTCTTAGGATTTGAAGCACTAAGATGAGAACCAGATGTTAGAAGAAAATATAAGGGGCCCCTCAAAATGTGTGTCTTTGTCATACCAAGGAACGTGCCCGAGTGTACTTTGTCTGTGTATCACCTACAAGCTTGTAATAAACTATTAGAATTAAAGTATTGGTTTCCTAGAGTATTTACAATTGAGAAATTAGTATTAAGTGGACTCAACCCTCGAAACTGAGAAGTGGAAAAGATTTATCCGCAACACCATGCAAATGCCAGTCAGTACTGTTCAATCACATATTAAGAAGTGGAAAATTCAGGGATCTCTTGATACCAAGCCAAGGTCAGGTAGACCAAGAAAGATTTCAGCCAAAACTGCCAGAAGAATTGTTAGGGTTAGGGTTAACCCACAGGTAACCTCAGGAGAAATCCAGGCTACTCTGGAAAAACACGTTGTGGTTGTTTCAGGGAGCACAATACAACGATACTTGAACAAAAATGAGCTGCATGGCCGAGTTGCCAGAAAGAAGCCTTTCCTGCGCCAATGCCACAAAAAAGCCTGAATACAACATTTTGACACACCTCACAG
>JACXGI010010527.1:5684-27513 GCA_016801175.1 Esox masquinongy
CCACTTGATGATGACTGTCTTCACTGTGTTCCATGGTATATCTAATGCTTTGGAAATTCTTTTGTACCCTTCTCCTGACTGATATCTTTCAACAATGAGATCCCTCTGATGCTTTGGAAGCTCTCTGCGGACCATGGCTTTTGCTCTGAGATGCAACTAAGAAAATGTCAGGAAAATCCTGCTAGAACAGCTGAACTTTGTGATTAATCAGAGTCACTTTAAATGATGGCAAGTGTGTAATGACTTCTATTTAACATGAGTTTGAATGTGATTAGTTTATTCTGAACACAGCCACATCCCCAGTTATAAGAGGGTGTGCACAGTTATGCAACCAGGTTATTGTAAGGTTTTTATTTTTCATTTTTCCCCCTCGAAGATTTCAGTTTGTTTTTCAATTGAATTGTTCACATAGGTCACATTAAAAGTGGAAAAAATTCTGACATGATTTATCTTTGTCTCATTCTTTTACATCACAAAAACCTGGCAGTTTAAAAGGGGAGGTGTAGACTTTTATATCCACTGTATGTGTGTGATAACACATCATGCCAAGATCAAAAACCTTATCCAAGGCCATCAGAAGAAAGATAATTGATGCCTATGAGTCTGAGGGGTAAGAAAGCCATATAAAAGCAAATTAAAGTACACCATTCTACTCGCTAACAGATCATCTACAAATAGAGAACATTTGTTTCTCTGGTACAATTTTCAAGTATAATTTTTCTGAGTCATTTGTTAAATTAGGTTCCCTTCGTGTATCAATAAAGGTGATGTGAAGTTTACATATCCATATGGTCAAATGCTAAATGTTTTTTATTTTTTACTTTCCAGGGGGGTTACTTTTAACTGTACATAATACAGCAAACGAGATGCTATAGGCAAATCGTAATTGTCCTGTGTTTCATTAACACGTAAATAGCATTATAATTCTTTGCCAACAAATTATTTAATTTAATTCAAAGGCCTACTTGGGCTAGTGAGCAACGAGCCTTTTGAAGATACACCGCTGCGCTGTCTGTCTTATTTGTCCAAGCAACCAGCACACAGGCCTGTTAACAGCATTGGAAGACCTACAGTACCAGCGCAAGCCTGGACCCATTCATTTTAACTGAACTGGTACAGTACATTCAATTAACCAAACTATATGGTGTGCTCTTTAAGCAACACCACAATTTACACACAAACACATGCATGGGCATCCCCAAATCCCTCACAGTATCCAATTAAAAGCCAGTGGAGTCTAGTTCCACAGCAGTGTCAGTATCCCAGATGCACAAAGCATATGGTTTTGATAAACAATAGAGCTGAGCAGTGAAAATCAGACTGCAAGCGATAGTCATTTCTCAGTTGCAAAAGTATATTTTGTTTTGTTTTATCAGAAAAACCTCAACAACACAGCTTGGACTGACCTGTCACCTGCCTGCAGCGGTGTAAGGAGCAGAAGAGAGGGTTGAGCAGGTACTGCCGGGCAAACCCTGGGCGATCCTGCACAATGGTGAGAGCCGCACTGGTGGCCACACGCTGAAACTGCTGAGCGGTCAGCTTGTCCCTGAAGTGCAGGAGCTCCAGAATCTGACGTTATAAGAGATTGTTATAAAAGAATATTATTACCCGACTGAGTCTGAAATGTAAACCCAGGCGCTATCATACTGGTATTTACATATCATTAGATATCTATAAATCTTAAAGACTTGACAGGTTTACCTGGGGGCAAACCTGGTTGTAGTAGCTGTCTGGAGAGAGAGACTGCTGAGGGCAGGCTGCCAGGATCCTGGCTACACCGTCACATTTCCGCCAGTCAGTCTCTCCTCCTACAAACAGAGGGACAGCAGTATTACAAACAGGCAAAGGTGACACTTAAGAGTTTGGTCGAGATGTTTCTCTGCCTCTTCCTTCTCATGGCTTCCTGCCACGACTCCAGCTGGGCTCACCTACGCCCACCTCCAGAACAGCCCTCACCACAGACTGGACTCCACTGGGCTGCATTAGCCTTTCAGACAGCAGCTGCCCACACAGACGCCTCAGCCACGGGGGAGCCTGGCTCAGAGGGGTCCTACTGCCACTACCAGCACCAGGGCCTGGGGGGGCCTGGAAGGACAGAGGCATGGTATGTAGACTCTAAGATCATACCAAAGTAGAAAAGACACAAATATTATGTTCACAAGGGAAAACACATTGTTAGATAGTTGTTCACTCTACCTGTTTGGAACCTCCTTGGAGAAGGAGAAGCTCTTTGATGACGATGGGCTGGTAAACCTTTCCCAGGAGACTTTGAAGGGCCACCCTGCAGTTCATTCGTTCCTCATTGCTGAGATCCTAAGAGCGATCATATGAATTTATGAACAATTCATAACCAGGTGAGTCCGCTTGCTCCTTAATACTTATGCAAAAATGGTGTTCTGAGAGTCACATGACATAATCACTATGATCAATAATAAGTTGCTAATCTGACATCAATGGGTAGGCCAATTCAAAAGTGTTTGTTTCCATTTCATTTTGCTGAGCCAAGTGACTCTTATCCGTAACCAAGATATACAGGAATAATAACACTGAAGATATTTAACTTCATGACGAAAACAACAGTGAATTTACCGTCCCCTCCTTAGCTTTTCCTTTCTCAGGGTGGCGTGGACTGTACCCTAGCTGGCATAAAGCTGCCATGATGTCACCCAGGTGCCGAGTATAGACCATGGTGGCCAGGGATGACAACTCAGACAGCTCCAGCAGAACACTGGCGGTAGTCAGGAGACGGCGCTCGGGGACAGGGGCCACGTCACGACGCACCAACCCCTCCACTGTTGTCCCGAACATCGACCTGCGCCCCAGAGGCACCCCAACCCCTTGGGCCAGGTAGGGGCAAAGGCCCAAAGAAATAACAAACTGTAGAGCGGCGCCAAGTATTTTCTGTTGGGCCACGCTCAGCACGTCGGGAGGCAGAGGAGGGGCCATCTCAGAGGTCCGCGGTCTGTCTGTAGCAGAACTTGCGTCTTGGTTTCTGAAGGCCTCCAGCTGGAGCGTAAGATGTCGGGCCAGGCTGAGCAGCATGAGCAAGCATTCTTGAATGAAGTTCCACGTGACGTCGTCTGTCATGCTGCAGACCCAGGAAGCTCCTGCCCTCACCTGCTCCCGGAGACAGCGCACCTCCTCCAGATTCTTCTCCTGTAGAAGGTCCTCCAGCAGGGCCCGGTTGGCTTGGAGTGCTGCCATTAGTGCCCCCTGTTCAGTGTGTTCGGCACCACACACCATGGCCTCTGTAGGGGCACAGAGGGTCAGCCAACACTCAATTATAAAGATAGGACTTATAATTGAGTGTAACTTCTCCAAACAGATTTTTTTTTTCAGAGCCTGTGATTGAGCTACAATAGCTAATTTAACAAGATATCAAGATAGCACAATTATTTTCCTTCTTAAATGGATCAAATAAAATATTTGTTGATTTCAAGGAATATTTGCTGTGAATCTACTGTCTACCTTGCTAGTTTGATGATGAACGTCTCCCGGTAAATACTGCTAACTAACTAGCAAGCAGAATGCAAAAATCACAGTAAATGTTTACTTACCTCCGAGAGGCTTAGTAAGGACACCCAATGCAGATAGTATGGCTGAAGTCATGTTTATGTGTTATCCCGCTTTGGCAGAGTTAACCCTACCGAGACTTTGAGCCAGATAGCTAACCGGATATGTAAAACTGAACCATAAGTTCGTCATATCCTCTCGAAACAGAAAGGAAACCCAAGCAGTGGTCGCTGGTGGTAGTCTGACCGAATGTCATCGATTAAACTGATTAAATCAGATTTCAATCAAGTTTTATTTTCCCGAATATGTAAAATATGTTATAAACGGTTCGATTATGTTTAGAGTATATATAGGCTTTACCGTGTCGAATAGTTATTGCACATGTACACAGAGTAGGCGGTTCATAACAGAAACATACTAGAACGCGCCAATAATCTCCAACAGGATCTCGCTAGCTCGTCCTTGGTTCTGCCTACATACTTTCCTAAATTCTTCCCATTTGGCTTTACAAGTTTTACATTGGAAACGACAGCTTATGTGCCTTCTTGGCTTAGTTATCAAAATATTGCTGTCCATATGTGTCCATGACGTTGAAAAACAACCAGGTTATGCTGAAACATGTCGCTGATATTATACGTATTCATGTTAGGTGCTCAGAAACGATCCGATTGGTCTTTATTTCATAGATCTATGTCTGAAAACCAAGTATTCAGCCGAAGCCCTTAAAAACATATGTACTGGGTTACAATGAAATCAAATATGTGTAATAGATCAGTGCCTTTAAATATGAATATCTTCATATTCTAGCTTTCAGTTACTTAATTTAAAGGAATTTCTTGAATGATTGTCCCTGTCTTCTATAGCCACTCAAAATCACAGTAAAAAAATGCGAACCAAAATTTCTCTTAGGATTTATTTAAAGATGAATCAGATATTAACATATATAAATTTAATAGCATGATTTATTTTGTGTTTGAACAAGCTGACCCACTATCGGTCAATGTGGCCACCATGTTCATCACAAACATTATCATGGATTGCCTGTGAAGGCATACATAAATGGGACCATTTTGAAAAATCTTAGTAAATTCTCTCAATCATACATTTGTACTCTTCACAGGATGATCACTGATTGGTGGGATTTCCTTGGTATATAAATGCATGGTACATTTGAATCAGGAATCTTTAATAAGCAATAAAACCACATCAATGGTACTACATTCTAAAAAAAGCATCACACATGTAATTAGAAAAAATCATATTGACGGATTGCCATACGAATTATAGTCAATATAATTATAAGATGACTGAATAAGATGATATTTTTTATCATTAGAAGCAGCTACATCTGTAAACCATTTTTATTGCGATCATGGAAGTACAATTTTTTGAATTTATAAAAAAATAAATAGTTTGAGAACATAGTAGAATAAATAGTAAATATAATTTCAAATAAATATGACCTTGCGATATAAATACTGTATATAAATAATCTAAATCATGATAAAATGCATGTATTCTCTATAGCTTATTATCCAAAAGGATATTTAGTGTCAATATGGTGAGTTATATTTTCAATAACGTAAGTGCATTTTTAAACAAACACAACAAAATGTGAAACATGTCACTACATTTAGTCTAAATAATATCCTCTATGAGAGGCAATCATGTACTACTCCTGTACTTAACACAGGTGCAGGCAATAGGCACCTCGATATAGCGCGAAATGAATGAGTATTTTGTTGGGTCGTTAAGGCATTTTCTCTTTTTCAAAACCATCTGGGTTTGCTTTATAGGCACAGAGTTATAATTATGATCTTCGGCTTGATGTCCAGACCCATTTATGATGATACATCCCTTGCAAAGGCATTCAGCAAAAGCAATCTTCTCAGGGAATCGTCCTTCCTTGCTATCGATTCTATGGAAAAAGTGAAAATCCGTATTTAGTTTTGTTTGAATATTTTCCATCCTTGGGGAATAACTGTAAAGACTCAAATGTTTAATTGAATTTTGAAAGAAATGCCTCACCTGTATCGCCAGGGGGAGACTGAACGGTGGCTGTAGTCTAGTGACTGTGCATTAAGCGAAGTAGGGCAGTTCTTCTCCGAATGCTTGGGATGCAGCCTTTTCAGTTCATCTTCTGTCGGGTACCTGTGTCTCCGAAGAATTTTGAGAGCTCCACCTTCCAGTTCTTCTGCAGTGAAGCATCCTTTGAGCTTGCCTGCCTCTGATGCCCATGTCAATCCGCCAATAAAAATAGAAAGTAAAAGTAGAGCCTGCAAAGGAATGATGAATTCAATTAAACGAATTAACTTAGAAATTACAATTTGAAGGGCAATCAAAAATGATGGATCAAATGTAAATCCAGCATTTATTAATGTTGCTTAGTTTAATCCATTTGGGGAAGTCGATCCGCACTTACCTGCATAATTTTGAATAGTCCTGGCATCAAATATCAAATATGTAGTAGGCCTATAGGAGCCCAGGTGATTGTCTGTGCCATCATGCCCCTGCAGTTACAATTTATAGCCAAGTCTACCTGCTTGGGGAAACCCGCATGTAGGAGGAAATGGAAATAACAATATTCAGTTCCCTGCTTCCTCTAGTGTCCCTCAGTCATGTTTACACCAAGATTACATCATGTGGAATTGATATGCAGTTATGAGTTCAACACATAGCCTATAGACCTCCTCATATTGGTTAATATAATCAATATACTGTGCATAGGCCAACTATTAGATGGTTGGCCTCCATTGACAAACAGGAATACTGATATGTCATCATTCAAGATAGAAGCTGGACATTATTAAAACAAAACCTTCACACACATTGATAAACCTGATCATATCTACTTTCAGCAATACATGTTACAACATTTTGTGACCTATCCTACCTCACCTTTTCTATTTTAAACCGATAATAAATGTAATCTACATTCCCTGTGCTAAAAAGAGAGAAAAATGAGTGTATGTGTAAAAGCATTTAGATATTTTGCCTTGTTCATGCTTTATGATCAATTCAGCCTGGTGTAAAGAACATTACCCTTCATGATTATAAGCTGAGCTGCTTCACCACAAAAACTTACTACAAGTTGATCACTTTCTACAGCACCCTGGATTTTCCCACTCTGATGCAATACATGTATTCACCAGGGTGATCTCAGCTGTCACCAGTCCTGTCCACCAACAGATGAGATGCCTCACCATCAAACCTATACAAAATCAAAGGAAAATATACAGGACTTAACACGGCTACAGTAAACTCTCAGAAAAACACAATCATTATGAATAGGTATTTTTTTATGTGATAAAGAAGTTCCCTCTTGTCTGAAAGATAATACAGTGACAGTGCTGGGACTTTGAGAATGCAGAAGAATTACACCGTATGCAGATAAATTACTAGTGCATGTGTTGCTTCCACATTCTGGTCATAAGATTGACATTATCTCTCTCCTTTACTCAAGGACCTCGGCCGTAGGACCATGCTAACTAACAGTTTGGCCTAATTACCTATGGCCAGTTAACTTCCATCCTCTCAACCCACCTAGACGAGGACTGGCTACTCATCTGAGCTTGGGTTACAGAAAGCGTTGTAGGTACATTCATTTACAAAACATAATGACCAAATACCCTATGAACAAATGTAGCAAAATAAAACACAATTTTGGTAAGTATTGTATTATAATACAGGTATTTTGTAACAGTCATATACTTATGCAGGGACTTTTAATTACATTTTCATTTACTATGACTGTGATATGTAATTATCTACTTTGAGTGAATTTACTCTAAGTTGATCTACTTAATGAACAAAATGCTAATTTAGATAGAAGCATTATTATAAGTATTATAAGAACTCCACCCTTCCACAAAACCACATTTCGATCAGGACAGTTGGAAACATTTCTTAAAAATAAAGTTAACAGTAGCAGCCCTTTTAAGTTACTTGTTACAACAATACTTCAGTTCAAGACGGTGAAATAACATTGTCAACATACTCAGGTTTGGTTGAATGACATTTACGACGTAACTGCCACACTAGTACACACTGTTCTATGCATTTACATACCATTGTAACCATTCACTTTCTTCCAACCTTTGGAACATGATATAAACACAAAACACATTGCATGCTATTTCTTCTGAAGAACAACAGAAAGTTATTGATGAATGTATTTATACATTATGTATGAATGCGGACACAGTGCAGAAGGTCAGGTTGTGGAAAGAATGTAAAAACTACGCAGCAGACTGTTTCTCTTTATCAAAATAGTTTATTTAGAAGCCTTTTGTCACAAAAGCAAGACATACACTCCTTGTCCTCCAGTGTCCCCATTGCTCTCTCATACTCTGTCAACTAAAAATCTGGGACAAATAAAAAAAAAAAGGTTTTATCACTTGAGAAGAGCTAGAGAAAAAATGCTGTAGATTAAAAAAGCAATACTTCACATCACTGTCAGTTTGTTCTCTATAATGATACACTTGAAAGAAAACAGGTGCTTGTCATATGTTCACTATTATTGTACACAGTATGTAAAATGAACACTAAGAGAACAACTTCCAGACCTACAACAGAAGTCATTGGTTAAGAAGAGACCATCATGAACCTGAGGTCCTGTGAGCGTGTTTGGCCTTTCCCAGTCTGAATGATGGAGATGCTAAATGTTTGTACAGACAACGAGTTGGGAGCCTAGACATGGGAGAGATAGGACACACTAACAGTCAGAGAAAGATTGTGGATCAAAAGTATATAAATGCACCCTATTGTTGAGACACAGTGAGAAGATTATCCCTTCTCACCTAACAGACAGGAGCAAGCAACAGTGACACCCTGCTACTAGCAGTTTTCAGTACTGTAAAATGATGCAGACAAGCTCTCTCTGAGGGCAAACAAGCAGAAATGTTTTAGTTGCCATTTTGTTCATGAACGCAATGGTCTTTACATTTTGGGACAGTAACGTGTTTTTTAATTTTTATTTCCAGAGGATGCTATGCGTCTTGACTGGGATTGATGACTGTTATGTCCCTTGATGCTTGAGGTTGTCTGGGCGATCAGGGTAGGGTGAGGTTTATTTCCCAGGGATCTTGGCCCTCTTGCGGGCGATGGCGTCCTCCACAGCTTTGAGTTGTTTCAGCAGCTCCTCACGGCGGGAGAGTGTGCTGCTGGGCTTTCCCGACCCAGGGCCGCCGGGGGGCGGTTTGGCTGAGCCCGAGGACAACCCCCCTGGACCTTTCCCAGACGACTTAGACGGTGGGGACAACGGACGCTTTCTAAAGAGGGGAATGACGTGATTATGTTTAATGACATGCTTACCGTGACATGGGAAACAGGAGTTCTACATGGTGACATCATGCTCACATGCCCTGTGTGATATTGGGGCATATCCTCTATCGCTGCCGCTTCCACATTTGCGACTTGTTCCACATTGAAAACAAAGGCCTGCTGTTACTCTAACATCCTAAAATGACCACACCACTGTCGTGTAAAGGAGCAGCCGCGGCAGAGGTAGGAGCTGTGGTATGTCAGGGCAATAGAGGGCATATTGGCTTGAGTTACTTTGGAATACATACGTTCACTATCACTAATACAAATCTACGTTTGAATGTTTAAGTGTGGCCTTGAGTGTAAACTGTTCAGAATATATATCCTTCTAGGGGTACCTTTCTCCTGGCGGGGGCATGGGGCGAGGACCCTGACCTCTGGGCCGGTCCATTCTAGGAGAAAGCGGGGGTCTTCCGGGCATCCTCCTGTCACCACGACCTGCAGGACATTGAAGGGAAGTTGATTATCAAACATTCAGCAGGAAAGTTTGGCCTCAGATGTATGATTCTGACAAAATGACACCAGCTTCTAGGTTCAATGTCAGGCTACTGAGCCTTTGTTCTTTTCTGGAAGTCGGATTTCCACTTTTGACTTAACTGAACCACATTTTCGTGTGTGATTTCCTTGGCAAAAACATCATTTTTCACACCTGACTGAGGAGTTTTATGATGCTCACCTCTCTCGGGAGACATTGCTATCCTCTTGCTAAGGGGAGAGGTCGGCCGGTCCTTGTCTGAAGGCAGGTATCGCTTCCTGTTGCCCCGCTCAGCTTGCTGCTACAGAGTGGGAGAGAACAATATTTAGTGGGACAGTCCACGAGTCAACAAATGCAAAAATTCAAAATGAAGTCAAATCATATTTGCTCTGTGTTGTGTAAGTGGCATTCCAATATTGAAATAATGTTTGTATATCATTAGTCTGTCCAGAGTAAATGTCAGCGAAACCAAAAGTGTGGTATTCAGTGGCTTCATATTCCTACATGCAGTTATCACTGATAACATCACATGAGTATGAGGAAGTCAGCCAAATTGCCTGAACAAACGGTCCTTCCCCCAAAGACAGTCAGACAATTAAAACCTTTAAGGTCAACGTGTGAGAAACTTAACTCGGTATACTTCAAAAGAGGAGTCTAGTACTGGATTGGGCAGAGAGTGGTTAAGAATTAATGCAGTACTAGTCACCTTGCTGAGCAGTGTGAGTTTGATGTCTTTGTGCTGGCCATAGCCTCCAGGGGGACCCATAGGGGGTCCATGGGGCGAGTGCATGGGATGGCTGCCAGGACCATGACCACCTGGACCATGACCACCAGGACCATGACCACCAGGACCATGACCACCTGGTCCATGACCACCAGGACCATGACCACCAGGACCATGACCAACTGGTCCATGACCACCTGGTCCATGACCACCAGGACCATGTCCCCTGCTGCCAGGCCCAGACCTGGACATAGGGCCGTGGGGGTTTCTGGGTGGGAGGCCTGTAGGATCCATTTTCCTCCGGTCCTCCCTTGGTGGATGGGGTTCATCTTTCTTTGTGGGCTTCCCTGCATGGAGAGCACAAAGCATGTCACCGTCAGCCGCTAAATGTCCCATCAACCATTACACAGAGGGTGTGCCAGAGAGCGACTGCCACGCTACCTTTTTCCTTGTTAGGGCCCCGGTCACGTGGCGGGCCTCTCTCCTTGCGGGCGTTCAGCTGTCCAGGGGTGGGCGAACGGGAGCTGGCTGATGACACGGGGCTGGCCAGGTCAGCGTACATGTCATCTGAGTCAGCGCTCCTCACAGAGCTGCTGCTCGAGGAGGCAGAGGACACGCTGGAGACACTGCTCACACTCAGAGACCTAGATGAAAAGCACACCGCACCCGAGGAAACAGACTCAGTGCCGTTGTAGTATTCCCTTATAACTCAAACACGCAGACTAACGGAAGGGAAGGAAAAAACTAACAACTGTGATGCAACACAGGAAAGAAAATACAGCTGTTGATAAATAAACACACGACAGACCAGGCATTGCCAGGGAATAACTGCACACCTCAGCAGTGTGAGCAGACACAAGGCCAAAGGCATGCAGATTATTGACACAGGTTATTGAAAATGGTGTAGATCATGGAATAAAAGGATAGGAGGTATATGGCCTGAAACGGGCTCAAAAACAGTGAAACTAGAGATCTGAGGAGCTGTATTAAAAGAAATATAAACAAGAATAGAGATGAATAAGCGGAAGCTGGGAGAAGCACCAATCTCACCCAAATGCTCAGCTCAGGGGAGGAGGGTAGTAAGCGAACAGGGGAAAGAAAAAGGCAGAAAACGGATATAATACCTGGATTTTCTATCAAGTTCACCAATGGATAAACGGCAACGAAGACACAAGGAGAGAGAAAGGATTTAGTACATGTCCGTTTCAAACTGCTTATTAAACACCATTCATTCTGAGGCTACCCATTAGTTGCCAGTTTCCAAAGCAATTTTATCTGACTGTTCAGAGTGGAACGAAAAGACATGTGATCCAACATTGTGTTCCGACATTGTGTTCCGACATTATGTGTTCCGACATTGTGTTCCGACATTATGTGCAGATCATGTGCTCATGTTTTGTGAATAAGAACTACATTTATGACATATGTGGTGAACTAAACAGCCGGAAACCATCTATGAAGACGTTCCACCATCGCTGTACGCGTCATTCACTGGAACGGTCATTATTCCAGTGGTGATGTGTGGACGTGCTTCTCCCACCTGGATTTTTTGGAGCCTGATCGTGAAACAGAGGCTGAGGACGAGCGGGAGCGAGAGCTGGAGCCAGAGTAACTACTGCCACTCACACTGCCACTGACCGTCCGCCTGGAGCAAAACACATTCCGTTAGAGATCATCATACATCCCAGTCACAATCACAGACCCATTACATACTTGGGAGGCTGCCAAACATATTGTATTGACACATATGTATTGTATCTGTACTACATATGTATGTGAGCTGAACCCTGGAATCCCCAGTCTTACTTGGCAAAGCATGATAGGTCACATTAGTGGAGTGTGCATAACTGATGAAGGGAGATTTCACCCAGCTCAAGAACAATAGGCGGCGACAAAAAAACCATTCCTTGGGTGACAACAAGGTAAAATCCCAGCAGCACATCGTTCGGTAGAGTATGACAGAAATGGCAGGAAGTGACAAATGACGCCAATGACCACATTACTAGCCTAATATAGCAGCTGGAAAATAAACACAGTTGTTGTTGTTTTCGTATGAGCTAAACAGTCCCTGAAAGGAGTTTATTGACAGATTATAACATGCACATCCTTCCTCAATACCCTCAGTCTTCCACCAGCCTGCTACTGTGATGGCCAGACCTGCTGACCAGCTTCACAGTCACCACAATAATCAAATCACCGTTTCATAAAACTGATGAACATCCAACGTGATCAGAATGCTCACATTTTTTTGTACTTCAATTTCCCACCAGCCCTTCACATTGCAATTGTATGAGCACTTCATGAACATCAACAGAAAAGTATTCATACGGAACGCTACATTTCATCCTAGGCGTATCCATTAATTTCATTATTCCCAAACGCATCCACAGAAAATTATTTACTGCATCAATTTCAAGGAGAAGTCTAAAATCATCCACTTATTAACTTTAAGTCAATGCAGAGCCAACAAGCTGGATTTGACAGGGGAGCACAACATGTACTCATTGCTACAGGGCCCCCATGAGACACATGGAGAACCATGCCACCCACATAAGATGGGTGTAGAGCCTTCTACCCAGCCGGGAACCACATGTTGTAGCTGCTCGCCCCCTCGCTGTGTTTCACTGACCACAGCACTGCCCCATGGTTCTTTCCCACGCATACCCAGCCACGGCCATAACCTGACGCTGACTGCGGCCTGACTCTTCCACCGACATAAAGAGCTGCCCTTGGAATATACGCTCCGACGCAAATCTACCTGACACAGTGTCTTTGTGAGCTGATGGAAACCCACCACGCAGCTTCAACAAAAAAACAACACACTCAAATATGCCAGGTATCTGGGCTATACTGGTGCCATGAAGTACACAACCTGATTTGCAAAATATTCAAATGAGACCGTGTACAGTCTCTTCCAAGTAGAACAGCAATGGTGTTAATGGCAATAAGCTAGTTATTAAAAAAAAAAAGATGGAAAAATCATACTTTTCCACAGACAGAAATGCTCTCCTTGGGGGGAATATTTTCCAGAATTTAGTATGCTTGCTGGTGGGAAAAAAGTTGTAAACCCTTTAAAATGTCTGGTACACCCACATTCAAAATTGTACATGAAATGTAAGCAGATCTTCCTCTTACTCTCCTAATAATAGATACTGGGAATCCAACCTTTTCTGCCAAACCAAAGTTTGGAACATATCATGTTCAACAGCATGAAAAACACACAGTTTTCCTACAGTTTGTTAACACAATCTGCTCTTTGTTCACTGTAGGTTTTAACTCAGACCAAAATATATCCTCATGAATTGCAACAAATTCAATCAAATCTATTCAAAGTGACACTCAAATAACATTAGGCAACTGAATGAAAATCAAACGAAAAGGAAAGGCTGTACAACACCAAACAGACAGGCTTGGTATTTAGCTATGAATCTGAAAGGATTTCAAAATTATAAATTACAGAGTTAAGTGATGTATTTTCAATTAGCCTAGTGTTAAGTAGCTGGCGTTAGCTAGCAACAGCCAACTTTAGCCGACAAAGCTAGCGTTATCCAATTTTGCGAGGGTTAGCCAATTCAGCTAGTGTTAGATGGCAAGCCTAAGCATCTCTACTGTGACCCCTTGAAATACTTGCTTTGCAACATTTGCACCTACTTGTTTTACTAGTGGCTGTTTCAAGTATAAAGTAATTTCAGACTGCAGACATAATTATTGTTGTTACTGAGTTCACTAAGTATAGCTGGCATTCAAGTTACGACATGTGTTTTCCACACATTGTTATTACAATGTTTCATGGTGTTGGTTCTTTACATAGGCTCGCTGTCGCCGATACCTGATCCTGTATTTTTGGCCAGTATCTGACAAATTTTCAATGACAATATCGGATCGGTGCATTCCTATAAATTCCATGCTATTTTCTCCTTATAATCAGGGAGAGAAATTTGTGATTTTAGGGACAAGGCCACTTGACCTAAATGTGCATAATTTGCAAGTCAACGAGGCCATTGGCCAGGGCCAGGGCAGTAAATAACTAGTGACTAAGTACGTACAATTCAGTACAATACATTCTCCTTGTGAAAGTTTTCATTTTTTAACGTGGCCTGGACAAGCGTCAACCCGGTGCAGGTATTTGCAAAAAGTATGTCTCTGGTTGTGTAGAGTATGTCAAATCTGAGGGACTACTGTCTAAGCCACTGGCTGTTTCAATGAGAATTCCTAAGGGTTTGATTCTCAGTCCGACACAGTATAGATCATTAATGTTGCACATGCTTCCGGACTTCCTTGTCCACCTTTATGGCGTCCTACCTGGGTGGGTTGTGCTGCGGCCTCTCTTTCTTTCTGCCCTCTCGTAGGTTAAGGGGTTTACCCCCCTCCCGAGGCGGCATGGGTCGCCCCCCCTCCCGAGGGGGCATGGGTCGCCCCCCCTCTCGAGGGGGCATGGGCCGCCCCCCCTCCCGAGGGGGCATGGGCCGCCCCCCCTCCCGAGGGGGCATGGGTCGTCCCCCTTCCCGAGGGGGCATGGGCCGGCCACCCTCTCGAGGGGGCATGGGCCGCCCCCCCTCTCGTGGGGGCATGGGTCGCCCCCCTTCCCGAGGCGGCATGGGTCGCCCTCCTTCCCGAGGCGGCATGGGTCGACCCCCCTCACGGGGTTCGCGGAGGTTGGCAGGCTTCACACCCTCCGGGATTGGTTTTGGGGGTTTCCCAGGCTGGCCTGGCAGTGATGGGCTAGAAGCCTTCTTGACGGGAGCCTTCTCCCTACGAGGAGGGGGAGGTGGACCAGGCTTCAGCGGGGCACTTTAGGATGAGAGGGCATTGCTTTGTAGTTTGGCATGCAGCATTCACACTTGGACAAAACTTTTGCTATGTTCAGGAGACACTGTTTGATTAATGCTAGAAGCATAATACCAATACCCTTTAGGCCCTACGGATGCTGGGGCTTCTGCTTTATTCTTAGCAACCCTCTGTGCTGAAGGTGTTGGTGAGGGAGACGACGAGAAAGATCTGGACCTGCAATCAGACAAAGAGTTAAAATATAACCTTAAGCCACTGCCGATCAAGGGTTCAAGCTAGATATCACACAGGAGACCCGAGGTTGTGGTGGTGGCGTGCGGGCAGACAGACCTGGAGGGACTGCCGCTAAATGAGCTGTGCTGTGAGGAGTGGCTGGAGTATGAGCTGAAGGATGAGGTGCGCGAACGAGACCGAGACGAACCGGAGCCCGTGTAGGAGGAAGAGCGGGACGAAGACCTGCACAACAAAACCCACAGTCAAAAATCACTTTTCAGCACACACACTACTAAACGCTACTAATGCACTTGAGTACATTAAATTACTGTAGTCTGGAGTTTGAATTGTTGACGTATGTGAGGTGTCATCTGACTAGAGGCTGAACTGAGTTTCAGTACCTAGAGGAGTTGGAGAGTGATACAGAGGACCCAGAGGGCCGATGTCGCCGTCGACCCCGCAATGGTGACCCCGTCATGCCTGGACGTCTCCTGGGGGATTTAGACCGGCGCCAGGGGTCTTTCCACTCATCTGACCGCTTGGCCATGGGCATCTGTTCCTTTTTGGGAAGCTGCTCCATCATCGGCCGACTAGAAGAGGAGGAGAGAGGAAGTAAGGACACTCAAATTAACCTTGTGTTTTTGCAACAAAAAAAGATCCTCCCTTCATTGCCAATAGTTCCATTCACTGTTATAACTGATTTATTTCTCCATTTACAGGCTGCATGTTCATCTGTTGCACAAGCACAATGCGTGTGCCAGAGTATGGCACGACACTAACTTTAAGGACTTACTGGCACAGCAGTATTTTTATCTTAAGACGCATTGCAACATTCCAGAGGATAGGAGCAATCAGCAGTTAGACATACGGTTATCCAAGACCAAAACCTCACAGAAAATACTCTTCTGTATAATGGAACTGTTCAAATAAAATCTTAAGTTATTTCACCAGCTCCTAGAATAATTGACATTTACAACATTTTTCCACAAGGACGATTTTCAGGACAGGGCAAACCCCTTGAAAATAACCCATTCAACAAGTTTTACCGCAGTCTTCTTTGCGAACCAAGGCTTCCCAGTAAGGTCAGAATAATGAAAGTACTGGAACTGTGGTAGGATGCCCTATGTGAGTTACATAACATGACAACATCACATTACATTATGTTGTGTGTTTACATAGCTGCATCAGTGACAATTCCAAGGGGTAGTACCAAATTGCTGTTGAGACATTCACTTTAAAACATTGTGCAAATATTCAGCAATGCAGTGGTTTTCACCTCAAGGCTTTGGGACCCAGTGTACTGCTTGCTTTCATTTTAGCCCTCAAATTAGGGATTAAATAAAACCTGGTGAAATACTTGCTGGTTGAGCAAGAAGTGTGACAAGGAGGCTGGGAGGATGCAAGGTAATAAGAGCAAATTAGAAAATTAGGTAAAAAAAAGTAGGGTTTAAGAGTTGAGACCCTACTGCTAAGAACAAAGAAATTCAGTTGCAAGCAACCTCCGGGGTCCTCCTGTGACATGGTGAGCATGGGGAAGCAGCCATAACAACTTTTATGCATTTGGAACCAGTAATTTCATATAATTTTCCCACTGGTTAGCCATTTTGTCTGCCATCTTGTATTTTCTCTTAACACCCTATAGGGAGACATATAGAAGACACATGTATGCCGCTGGTCAGGTGAATAAGATTTATTGTTGATTTTAAGTAAATTATTACAGGTTTCATGAAATTTTAACTGTATAAAAAAATCCAAGATGGCGGACATGATAGGTTCTTGAGTCAATTTTGTACCTCCTGGGCAATAAGACATGTACACAAAAAATCAGTATTCTAGGTCAATCAGGGTGGAAATAGCATCATTGTGGAAAAACAAATTAGGGTGTGGCCTGTGGCGCCCCCTTTACAGGAAATGAGTCAGGTGTTTGTGTGGTAGGTATACGTGGTCTATATTTTCAGTGGTCCAATTAATATCATTTTTCACCAAAGACTGAGTTATTCTATGGAATCCCAGGAATGACAAATGTCAATAAAAGGTTATTTGATGAGTCCATTATTTAAAAGGCTAGAGAAATATAAAAGTGTTTAATAATTTCCTTGGCTTACTAAAAGCCAACAAAATATATTAAAAATAATTTATTTTACTCTTCCATTTATCATTTACACACCCTTCATATTTGATTAGCCATTGGTCTATCAGATATTGCCCAGGTAGTTCAGACACACCCTTCTAATTATAATATGACACAAAGAAAATGGGATATCTTCCATGAGGAAAATGTCTCATTATTCACCTGTTCTAGGCCTGAGAATATAGTAAAAGTGAGGTGTTGAAAAATATAAAGGGTGAGTAAATGATAAATGGAAGATATATATATATATATATATATATTTTTTTTTTTTTTTGATGACTTATATTAGGCAAAAGACAAAACACTTTTTTATATTTCACTATCCTTTTAAATAATTTACACATCAAATCACCTTTTACTGACATTTGATATTCCTGGGACTATTCATCTGTTTCAAGGAAAAAATATAATAATAATAGAAAACACTAACCATTACAATACGGTTCCTCCTATGGGAGGACCCCTAATGAAACAGGACATTCCCATACATTGATGAAACAACTCTGATCAACATGGTTTACCAATACGAAGGTCAGTGAAACTGCTAGCTACGACCTAAGATCAATCAGTTATGAGAGTGGTACCTTAAGTCAACATGGTTTAGGCTAGAGCTGCCAAAACCTGTTCCTGGAGATCTACTGTCCTGTAGGTTCTCTCTTCAGCCACATTTGTGACAAACCTGATTTAGCTTTTCATCCATCTAATTATAAGAATCAGGTGTGCTAAATTTGAGTTGGAGAGAAAACCTACAGGACATTAGATCATTAGTCCATTAGACATTAGTCCAGGAACAGGGTTGGGCAGCCCTGGTTTTGGCAATGAATACTGCAAAGTAAATGATTGCTGTTCAAAATACATATAATCTTGTTGACTCAGGTAAACCTTACGTAAAAAGTATGCAATGCCTTCAAAGATAGGAAAAGCAAAAGACTGATAAGCAATAGGGCCAGTACCCTATTAAATCACTGAGTGAATATAACTGTAGCGTCATTGAAATACACACTTCAGAGAAAAATTCCAAAGATATGATGAAAAGTAAACAGGTCACATAGCTAGTATATACTGCATGAGCTAAAAATAGAAGCATGATAGCCTATTAATAGATCTGATATGTGATGCTGTTCAAGGGACAATTTCCTGTTCTGTGAAAAAAGAAATAGGAAATGTATCCGTTTTTTTCCATGAACTACACAGTTGTGTTTGACAAAGCAAATGATGGAGGCCTCCTTTTAAATAGAACGCTAACTGTTCTTTGTTGCTTCTTGTATTCATAGAAAATTACAGAATAACTATTCCCAGGCAAACTGATATCTGTTTACCCAATCTGAAACTTCTGAATTTCAGACAAAGATGGTAAAACAGGTTTAAGGTTATTTACCAGAAATGTAAAAGAATGTGAAGAGACACACCCACATGGTTTTTCTGAGTTCTCCACAAGGGCTCTCAAACAGTATCATAAATAAATACAAATAAACAACCAAAACGTAATCAGAATGCCAAAATGTAAATGGCTAAATATTTGTTACCTTCTTCATAATAGCCAAAAGCAGTGGCCAGTTGATTAGGTAGACCCATCTAATACTGGGTCGGAAGGGATAACATGAATTCACCTTAGCACACGCGAGCGGTGTAGGCTTCGCTGTTGCGCAGCTTTTAATTGCCATAGGGAAAAGAGCACAGCTTCACACAACCGCGGGTTTGTAGACAAGTCATGCACCTAATGCCATGGATTGATTTGAGGGTAATTACATAACATTGCACAGCTGTATTAATTCATTAATAGGTGCGTAAGTGTAAGAGAACAAGTTGAAAAAGACATTTGTAAAAACTGTCTACAGTATGTAGTTAGATATATCATTTCCCAGGTTGTTTTATATGAACAAGATACATTTTTGTTGTTGCTCGATTTAGCATGACACCTAGCAGGTTAGCACGGCGAATCAGTCAAATATTAACATCATAAATATCATTCGGAAGCTGTTGCTGTGAACCCACAACATGCAGTCAAAGGAGCTCTGAATGCAAGTGAAACAGGCCATCCTTAGGCTGCAAAACAGGCTCCATCAGAGAGATAGCATCAGAGAGATAGGAACGTTAGGAGTGGCCACATCAACAGATATGCACATTCTGAGAAAAAAAGAACGCACTGGTGAGCTCTGCAACACAAAAAGGTCTGCACGTCCACGGAAGACAACAGTGGTGGGTGATCGTAGGATCCTTTCCATGGTAAAGAAAAACCTTTTCACGACATCCAGCCAAGTGAAGAACACTCTCCAGGAGGTAGGCATATCATTATTCAAGTCTACAACAAAGAGAAGACACAAGAGCAAATACAGAGGGCTCACCACAAGGTGCAAACCATTCATAAGCCTCAAGAATAGAAAGCCCAGATTGGACTTTACCAAAAGAAACATCTAAAAAAAAAAAAAGCCAGCCCAGTTCTGGAACAGCATTCTTTGGACACATGAAACTAAGATCAACTTGTACCAGAATAATGGGAAGAAAAAAGCATGGAGAAGGCTTGGAACGGCTCATGATCCGAAGCATACCACATCATCTGTAAAACACAGTGAAGGCAGTGTGGTGGCATGGGCATTCATGGCTTGCAATGGCGCTGGGTCACTAGTGTTTATTGATGATGTGACAGAAGACAGAAGCAGTCAGATGAATTCTGAAGTGTATAGGGATATATTGTATGCTCAGATTCAGCCAAATTCAGCGAAGTTGATTGGACGGCGTTTCACTTTACAGATGGACAATGTCCCAAAACATACTGTGAAAGCAACCCAGGAGTTTAAGGCAAAGAAGTGGAATATTCTGCAATGGCCGAGTCAATCACCTGATCTCCACCCGATCGAGCATGCATTTCACTGCTGAAGACAAAACATAAGGCAGAAAGACCCAAGAACAAACCACAACTGAAGACAGCTGCAGTAAAGGCCTGGCAAAGCATCACAAAGGAGGAAACCCAGTGTTTGGTGATGTCCATGCGTTCCAGACTTCCAGATAGGATTCTCAACAAAGTATTAAAAGTATGAAAATGGCTGCAATTCCTAAACGTTTCATACAATATGTTTGTTCAACCCCTCAAATTAAAGCTGAAAGTCTGCACTTCAATAACATCTCGGTTGTTTCATTTCAAATCCATTGTGTTGGCGTAGAGCCAAAATTATGAAAATTGTGTCAGTGTCCAAATATTTCCGGACTTAACTGTAACTGTACTTCACCCTATTGGGTTTGTTTGAATGAGAACTGTTGCTGCGACTATTTGCCTAGATCGTTTAATAGAGCAAATCTCTTCAAATGCAGTGTTAAAAGGCCAAACTCCAATCTACATAACTTTACATGTTTGGTCTGTGTAGGTTTTTCTTACTGTTCTACACTCACTGTTGAACAAAAAGCAAAACAGTTAATTTATTGATAGGTGTGTAAGTGTAAAAAAATTTGTAGAAAAAGACAGATGCACACTGTGTACAAAGTGTCAACATTTTACTTTTTAAAAGACTACAACGCTGGTGGGGTAAAGCTTCCTGCCCAGGCTACAGTTGAGGAATATACACCGATCAGCCATAACTATGACCACTGACAGGTGAAGTGAATAACACTGATAATCTTGTTATCATGGCACCTGTCAGTGGGTGGGATATATTAGGCAGCAAGTGAATATTCTGTCCTCAAATTTGATGCGCAAGCGTAAGGATCTGAGCAACTTTGATAAGGGACAAATTGTGATGGCTAGACGACTGGGTCAGAGCATCTCCAAAACTGCAGCCCTTGTGGGGTGTTCCTGGTCTGCAGTGGTCAGTACCTACCAAAAGTGGTCCAAGGAAGGAAAAGCGGTGAACTGGTGACTGGGTCATGGGCGGCCAAGGCTCATTGATGTACATGGGGTGCCAAGGCTGGCCCGTGTGGTCCGATCCAACAGACGAGCTACAGTAGCTCAAATTGCTGAAAAAGTTAATGCTGGTATTGGATAGAAAGGTGTCAGAACACAAAGTGCATAGCAGTTTGTTGCGTGTGGGGCTACGTAGCCGCAGACCAGTCAGGGTGCCCATGCTGACCTCTGTCCATACTGGATTTATAATTTTCCTAGTGGCTCTTGGGGATATTTTGGAAGGGCATCCACTTTCACGCCGAATTGCTGTCATGTTAAATGCTGTCCATTTGTAAATTATTTGCCTCACAGTGGACTGATGGAGCTCAAATCTCTTTGAGAGGTTTGTACAGACTTCACTAGATTGATATGCTCTCACAATCCTCTTACTGATGTCCCCTGATCTAATTTCCTCTCTGCATGGTATGTTTTACATACAGTGGATATAAAAAGTCTACACACACCTGTTAAAATGCCAGGTTTTTGTGAGGTAAAAGAATGAGACAAAGATAAATCATGTCAGAACTTTTTCCACTTTTAATGTGACCTATAATGTGAACAATTCAATTGAAAAACAAACTGAAATCTTCGAGGGGGGAAAATGAAAAATAAAAACCTTACAATAACCTGGTTGCATAAGTGTGCACACCCTCTTATAACTGGGGATGTGGCTGTGTTCAGAATTAACCAATCACATTCAAACTCATGTTAAATAGAAGTCATTACACACCTGCCATCATTTAAAGTGACTCTGATTAATCACAAATAAAGTTCAGCTGTTCTAGTAGG
>JACXGI010010528.1:0-12397 GCA_016801175.1 Esox masquinongy
GACACAGAGCTCTGTGAACAGCCAGCCTCTTTAGCAATGAACTTTTGTGTCTTGCCCTCCTTGTGCAAGGTGTCAATGGTCGTCTTTTGGACAGCTGTCAAGTCAGCAGTCTTCCCCATGATTGTGTAGCCTACAGAACTAGACTGAGAGACCATTTAAAGGCCTTTGCAGGTGTTTTGAGTTAATTAGCTGATTAGAGCGTGGCACCAGGTGTCTTCAATATTGAACCTTTTCACAATATTCTAATTTTCTGAGATGCTGAATTTGGGGTTTTCATTAGTTGTCAGTTATAATCATCAAAATTAAAAGGAATAAACACTTGAAATATATCAGTCTGTGTGGAATGAATGTATACATTATATGAGTTTCACTTTTTGAATGGAATTACTGAAATAAATCAACTTTTTGATGATATTCTAATTATATGACCAGCACCTATAGATGAGAGCAGCTATACGTCACTTTACTCTCGTCCGAACGACAACGCCCCCATTTGGGGGACAGCTAGCACTGTAGAAGTGTGGAAAACAGTGGCGCAAAGCTGTTGCGATGTGCTATGCGCGTCGAATAAGAGAAAAAAACACTAGTTCACGCTTTTCTTTACTTCCCAAAAAACGAAGGACATCAAAAGGAGAGGTCTGTGGCTTCAGGCCACCCGCAGAGAGGATGAAAATGGTCAACTATGGGACCCGTCCTGTCAACACATTCATGTCTGTGGCAAACACTTCATCACAGGTCAAAGAAGTGAATGTTGATGGTGCACTGAAAAGGCAGTACATAGAACATTCTGAAAATCACTTCCCTCAAGTGATTTCATGATTATCATTATAATAATTCCAATTCAAAGTGTGTCTAAATGCATGCCATGATAAGAAAATTATAGGGAATTGAATCATCAAAAATTAAATTAAGCAACATATGTAATTGTTCACTGCAAACTATTGTAGCAATACACATCATTCATATTTTAGCCTACCTTATAGTTGCAGGGTGCTAGCTAGTTAGCTTGCTAAACATTAGCGATTTAATTAGTTTACAGTAAAGTCACATTGGACAGACTACCAAAACAACAAGTGACAGATGTCATAAATACATCACCTGGAGATTCAATAAGGAAGTTGTATAATGCCTATCAGAATATGACACCTCCGGCCACTGGGTTGGGTCGTTCGTCCACTTTGATGGAGGCAGACTGAATGGAAACTCAACCCCTATTTCTTGAGTTCTCTCTATATACCGTTGCCGATCATCGGCAACAACATAAAATAATTGTTTACCTGACTGGCCATAGTGTTTGTGCTCCTAATAGCTAAAAATAATATGGTTTTCTTATTTTGTATGAACGAATGGGCAAAGACATAAGATTTTGTATTTACCACCAGTCAATTTAAAAGGGCTGCTTACCCCCAAAAAGGGGCGGGATCATGACGCAAAGGCAAAGTACCCGAATGGGCTGCTCTCATCTATAGCATGGTCAAGGATCGCTCAGAGTCTCGGACCTATAGTTACCCTCGATCAGTTAGTACGTAATATGTATTTAGTGGTGCTAGCTATTGCTGTCACAAACAAATGGCATGCACCCACTTGTCACTTGTTAATGACCCGTTTCTGCGGTGCTGTCACATTTCTCTTGAATTGCTAGTAGGCTACAGCAGAGAAATCTGCTCAAATACCCTGTTTTCTTTTAGAGAGTTTCATTTTAATGAACGCAGATTACTCTTGTTTATGTTGGGCCCGCCTTTTTCCTTGAACACAATAGGCTACTTTTCCCAGCTTAAAGAAAGTAACTGATTGGTCAAAACAGCAAAGGCGGGACAATGTCAGCTGGTCAAAACAGCAAAGGCGGGACAATGTCAACTGCCTCGCGTTGTCTCTAGCGGAACGGCAAGGGATTTCACCACTTATGTGTGAGTGAAGGGTGACTTTGGTGTTGAACATTGAACAAGCTCCAGGGGTGAGGTAGTCTCGCTCTCTCTCTTTCTGTACTCTCACCCAGATGCGCTCTCAGGTACCGAAATTTGGCACCGATTGATTTTATATGAATTGGTACTCTGTAGTACCGACGTAATTCGGTCGGCACCCTTAAAAGTACAGAGTTCGGTACCCAACCGTACCAGCCATGGAATGATTTAAGTCCCTTTTTTCAATATAGGTACTGTATAGCTGCTAGCTAGCTATTAAAAACAAATTAGGCATCAGAATCCATTCAGGATAGACTTAGTGTTATATTATGATGGACAAACTGCACGGACGACGAACATATTGCTGTCGTTTTCGATTTACATAGTGTAGTTGAAATGGCATTGTGGTTAGCTATTCAACTCTGTTTTCTAAAGAAACAAACCAGACATGGAGTGATTCGGGTCGTAGTTTTCATTATAGGTACTGTATAGCCAATAGCTCGCCATCCCCAACACGGCTTTGTGGTTAGAAACGCGGACTGTCACGTTGGTGACCGGGGTTTGATCCTCGCCACGGACCAAACAAATTAGGCATTAGGACTTGTTCATATTGTTCTCGTTTTCCATTTACATAGCATAGTTCACTTGGCATAGTGGTTAGCTATTCAACAGTCTATTTGTTTTCTAAAGAAACAAACCAGCCTCAGAGTGATTCGTATCATTGTTTTCATTATAGGTACTGTATAGCTATTAGCTAGCCATCTACCCCATATGGAAAATAAATATATTTTTGCAAAGCAAAATGTATGTAGAATATATGATGAATATATGTAGAATAAATTTAATTTAATTCAAAATACATTTCAGGTATCAAAATGTATTTCACCTTTTATTCTGAAATGTATTTAAAAATGTATACATACATTTATCTTTATTCAAAATACATTTCAGGTATCAAAATGTATTTCACCTTTTACTCTGAAATGTATTTAAAAATGTATAAATACATTCAACTTTATTCAAAATACATTTCAGCTATCAAAATGTATTTCAGCTTTTATTCCGAAATGTATTTGAAAATGTATAAATACATTTCAGTTTTGTCCAAATGTATTTCACCATCAAAAATGCTCTCATTACAATATGTATTTTGTATAGAAAATACATTACATTATGTATTTTGAAGCCCATATTAAAATGCATTTTTCAGATCCTGTGAAAGTAAAAAGATGAAATGTAATTACCAATGTATTGATTACGTCACATTTAGGCATTGAAACACATTTTATAGATATACATTACCAAAATACATTACATCTTAAGGTCACAAATATATTCTAACGTACTATACCGACCTTGGTAAGACCACTACTTGCCCCTCCAAATGGAATAATCCTGTTTGGAGTAGTGGTTAGTGTGCCTGACTATGGAGCATAAGGTCACAGGTTTGAAACACAGCCTGCCCAATGTTACAGTATATTTAGTGATGCATTTTAAAAATATATTAAATACATTTTTGCCGGACCGCGTAAGCGGAGCCGGCCAAGAAGAGCGAATGTCTTTTACTGAGTGAGTGACTGACTGACTGACCCTTGTTAAATAGCGTAGTGGTTAGAGAAGCGGGCTTGTGATCTATAGGCCCCGAGTTCGTGTCTCCTTGCAGGCGAAGCGAAGTATGTGTTATGAATTATTCCATATAGACGAAAACTTTGCTGGCTAAAACCATTGGTGTCTACATTATAGTAAGCCTGAAATAAAACAGTTTACTCTTATATTGCGACTGTTTCTGGTGGATTTTCGAAGTACGCATCCATGCATGCGTTTTGGGTCAGGATAGACAAACACATTTGCTGGCTTAACATACAGTAGTTACGTTATAGTAAGCCTTAACTGAAACTGTATACGGTTATATTGCGACTGTTTCTGACATGGAAAAGTTCATCTTCAGTCTCGCTAGCAATTGCTCAATTCTTATGATTATTCCTAGGAAGTTAGTAGATACTAGTAAGCCTATTACTGGCTAATAAGCTGTTAAAACGGCTAGTGGCAAAAGCAATACAGTTCATAGACGCTGTGGTGGAGGTAAACTTAATAAGAAACGTTAGTCAGTTTAACACAATCCTCAATGAAGTCTAGCGACTGCTGGACCGTGTAATGCCGTGGCTTAGTGGTTAAAGACAGTGTCTCTCATGTGGAAGACCTACGTTCGAATCTATTGAGAGCAACAACATTTATTAATTATTTCTTGTGGATTCCACGATTCTCTCGTCTTTTCACTTGATGAAAAGGTTAGTTATCGTCGCCTTTATTGATAGTTATTGTATAAATGTCATTCACGAATGAAAGAAAAAAATATGTTGTTTTGCCATGAAAGAAAAAAATACGTTCTTATGCCTTGAAATGAAATAGCTTTGGCAGACTCGCTAGCAATTGCTCAATTCTTATGACTATTCCAGTAAGTTAGTAGATACCGGTAAAGCTTATTACTGGCTAATACGCTGTTAAAATGGCCAGTGGCAAACGCCATACATAAACGCTATTTGTGGTGGAGGTAAACGTAGTAAGAAACGTTAGTCAGTTTAACTGTATCAATGTCATTCACGAATGGTCAATTAACTATTAAAACGGGCAGTGGCAAAAGAGGATTTGTTCATGATAGAGACAAGAGGCTATACTGACACCCGGCAAATGTACAGCTCCGTGGCGTAGTGGTCAACGACACAGCCTTTCACATGGGTGACCCGGGTTTGAATGTTGAGATGGCAACACTTTCTATTGCCGGCCGGCTGAACTAGGCTTGCCTGGTTTCTTGTTTATAAATATATTTAAGTGGCCAATTTCAAACATTTTGACATATATTTACCAAATGTATTTAGGAATATATTTTCCAAATGTATTCAAATATATATTTAAAATACATTTATTTTCCGTATGGGACAGTGATCTCTAATTTAATGTGTTGAATGTAGTGTAGCGACCCTGTTATACCTGTTGTTGGTTTGTATGTTAACTAATGTAGGGAACCGTGGAGTTTCGAATATTGGTTTGATAATGCAAGTAAACAGACACCTCATCTCTACAAATGTATCACTTCCACCCACACCCGCTTTTTAAATAGCGTAGTGCAGAGGTTCCCAAACTAGGGGTCGCGGCCCCATGTGGGGTCACCTGATAGGTCGGGGGAGAATGTTTTACAATTGACTCTCATAGCCTCAAATAAAAAAATAATGATTATATAATTTTTCTTCACATGGTTGGGTCGCGAGAATCAAAATGGGGTCATCGGCCAAAAAAGTTTGGGAACCCCTGGCGTAGTGGTTAAAGAGGCAGTCTGTCACATAGTAAACCATGGATCGAATCCAGCTTGGGCAACAACATTCATCCCTTCCAATGGAGGGCTGGCAGAATTAGGCTTGCCTGGTTCCTTTTCTTGCTTTAAAAGGTTGACATGAGTGTCTATAGCATAAAAGCACTGATCAAATTCCTAAATCCATTTAAGTACCTTTTAATAATTGTGTTGCTTTTGTACTGTGATAGCACTCAGTTTACATTGTTTTGCAAAACTGTAAATATAGTTGACCCCATTCTGAGTTCCTGTTTATTCTGGGTCAGGTTCTTATCAAGGACCACTCTGTATTTCCTCCCATTCATCCTTCCCTAAATCTTGACCAGTCTCCTAGTCCCTTTTACCGAGAAGCATTCCTGTTGCTTGACAGCATGCTCCACCGTGGGGATGGCATTAACCAGGTGATGAGCGGTACCTTGTTTTCACCAGATCTAATTCTTGGCATTTAGGCCAAATGGTTTGAATTTGATCTCATCAGAACAGATAATATTTTTCCTACAAGCGGCATGTCATAAACCTTTTACTCACAAATGGCTTCCATCACACCACTCTACCAAAAAGGCCTAATTGATGGATTGTTGCAGAGATCTGGCACGTTCTCCCATCTCTGCAGGAAACTCTGAAGCTCTGTCAGAGTGGCCATTGGGTGATGGGTCACTTCCCTGACCAAGGCCTTTGCAACCCGGTTACTTTGTTGGCCAGAAGGCCATCTCTGGTTAGTTTGCCCAGAAGGCTATCTTCAAACGTCTTCCATTTGACAATGATAGAGCCCATGTAGTTTGACAATGGACATAATGTACCCATGCATTCACCATAGAAAATTAGTGTACATTGAAACAGATTAATCAAAGATATAACCCACATTACAAGGAATGCTGGTTTCTATATTTCAATGTTATTCTATTCATTACTATTAAGCAATCAGGTTGTAGTTAATTACAGGAGTTTTACATACCAAGTAGTTATAGTTTTTCTTAGCATGTAGTCATCAATTATAACCTATGTTGTTTTTGCTTCAAGAAATGGCACCGATTTCGTATGTCCACTACACTATGAAAGGCAAATTGTTCAATTGTGTTTGTGATGCAACATAAATGACTGCATTAGATCGATGAACCAGACACTTTACACCTTCCTCCAAAGACATAATTGTATTACACTACAAAGTTTGTCAATAATTTATTCCGGATACATTACAGCATTTTCATATGGGGAAATGTTTACAAATTTCAAGCCAAAATGTAACATTTATTTAAAATAATAGATCCTTTAAATTATTTAAACTAGAACATTATTATTAAAAACTAGTCCTCATAATAATCATTGATTTTTACACATGCATCTTGGTTATGTTTTAATTTAATTTGCTCCAGACATGTTAAAAAATTATTGATTGAGAATAACCCATATAGATGTTTTATCCACCTGGTGATATGGTGGGATCTGGCTCCACTCACACGCACAGTCCATGCACACACAAGCACAGACGCACACACATGCACAGACGCACACACACGCACAGACGCACACACACGCACAGATGCGCACACACACGGACACACACAATATGATAGTGAGGCATGTACACTACAAACATGCTCCATGTCTAGAATTTCCAAACAAATTTGGGAAACTGTGTAATAGATTTATTCTTAGGTTACCCACACCTCATGAAAACATATCCTGTGACCTTATGGATTCTGCTAGTGGTTCTTATACAGACCTCATTTTCCATCAGAAAATATTTACTGTTGATTTGCAATTCATCATCACCACATGATATCGGAATCAGGTGGTATCGCTGACAGATGTTTTAACAGTTATAATTTGTTATAAAAAGTAATCAATCCCCAGTTGTCCTTTAAAAGTAATGCCCCACCCTGTCGCAGTTTGCTTCATGTGTAAAGCACACCTATCAGGGCATGTTGGCCACCTCATCGGACAGATTACATCAAAAAGTGGTTTTACAGAGCTACACTTTGTCTATGCCAAACAGCGAAACATCATCTTCAAGGTCACCAATTTGCTACTGAGATATCATCCCAGTATAGGCTCCAGGATCGAGCTTTAACATATCCAAGTTCCCTCAACCTGCCAAATCCCATCTTCATATACTCTCCATGTATTAGTCTGCCTAGGATACCAAGGGCACTAATAGCTGTTCCTGTTATGTGGGAAATGCTAAAATGTCACAGTGTCATTAATGTAGTCTAAACTGGCACTGGACGGATATCATTAATGTATTTGACAACGAGCCACCCAGAGGGCCAAGTACTGCATAGAGTATAGTAGTGTTGCCAATGGCCATATTATTATAATACACTGCAGCGCTGAGGGCTGTCATCATCTTGCACTGGAAACACATTTTGAATTGTCCAGGGAGGGGATGCGGATGGTTGGGCATAATGCTTATGTATGACAGCATCTTTGAATTTTTGTGCCCCACCAAAGGTTTTAGGCACAAATGTGGAACTGTAGGTTTGCATAGGCATTCACTCAAAAATGTATTTATGAGCTATAAAAAGTCAACAAAGGTAAACAAACTGTGGTTATGTCGATTGTCTTTTTTCTGTTTTACTGCATTTTCATGCAAACTCTCCAGCCACCCACTCACACAAATGTGCACACAGACTCACACACTATCAGTGGAGCGACTTGAGAGATGCTTGTCAGCAGTGTCTTGAACATGCTTGCGTACAGTGTGACTAACACATAACTACATACCATCCGCACCCACCACAAACACCCGCTCTCCAAAAGACCCATGACACGCTAATACAAAAATGTAAAATGACACAGTGCTTCACCCAACCAACCTACTGTGGTCATTAAACACCCCCGATCCCACTGCCTAAAGCCAAGGACAATACCCCACATGGTTACCCCGTCAGATAATTACAGCTCTAGTGAGAGGGAACCCAAAAGGGCTGTGATATGTATGGATGCAGCAGATCAGGCAGAGAGAGGCGGGACCCATTTAAGCGTGACTCAGCCCAGATTCTCTCTAGTTCAGCAGGTGTGCTCTCTTCTCCAGTTCCCAGGCCTCCTGGTGGAAACCATATGCCAATTAAATGCTATTAGTCAAGAGGAATTCTCACACTGCCACAAATTAATTGCAGAGTGCCGAGAGGAACAAAAGACAGAAACGGAGGAAAGAAAAGAAAGGCATCTAATCTCAGTGTAATGTTGCTGCCTCAGGCATCCACTAAGACCTACTCTACCCTAACCCATTGGTTGGTGCTTTTTCAGAAAATTAACATTTGCAACTTGCTCCACATTTCAGTAAGTCTAGCACCACACCAGGCACCCATACTAATTTATTGTGTGTAGTACACCAACATTTTACATCAGTGTTTCTCAACCCTGCTCCTGGACACCCCCCTGCCCTGCATGTTTTAGATTTCTCCCTGCCCTAACATACCTGATGTACCTCATGAATGTCCTGATAATGAGCTGATCATTTGAATCAGGTGTGACAGAGCAGGAAGAGATCTAAAATATGCAGGGAAGGGGGGCACCCAGGAGCAGGGTTGAGAAACACAGTTTTACATGAATTTCATGATGTTTGAAGAGAATGCAGATTGTTTGCATATTCCATTCATATTGAGAAAGGGATGCAGTGAATTATTTTAGCTAAATAACAGTATTATGTTCTGGGCAATATTTCATTTCCATACAGGTAATACTCTTCTCCCCTCACACATACATACCCTTAAATAAGCTCAGGACACATATCTTGTTCAGGTTGATTGCTATGAAAACGGTCTCAATTTCCTAATGTCAAGAAATCTTTGAATGTCAGAAATATGAAATATTATAAAATGGCACCAAAATGTGTAGAGTTGGACAGTTCCATTGTCTTTATGATTTCATGGATGATATCTAGGAGTGCTCTAAATTAACATGTTTTGTTGATGGCACTGGTGCTCTTGGAGGTACCAATTAAAATGTGGGGGAAAAATGTTGATGTCGATTGTGCTATTTCTTGGAATGCTGTCACACAAGCCCTGAACTTTGTGTATTGGGAAAAAGCATTGTTCTTTAAGAAGGAAAATCCAGTTAATTGAGAGTTGGAGGTGGATATCTACACTACCATTCAAATTTCCATGAAAACATACACAATAAATTTGAATAGGAAATATAGCAAAATGAATAGGAAATTTAGTCATTGACAAGATTAGAAATAATGATTTTTAATTTAAGTAATAATTGTCTCCTTTAAACTTTGCTTTCGTCAAAGAATCCTCCATTTGCAGCAATTACAGCCATGCAGACCTTTGGCATTCTAGCTGTCAATTTGTTAAGTTGCCAATCTTAATCTTTTCTTTTTATTGGCAATCTAAAATATGGCTTTTTCTTTGCAACTCTGCCTAGAAGTCCAGCATCCTGGAGTCGCTTCTTCACTGTTGACTTTGAGACTGGTGTTTTTTGGGTAATATTTAATGAAGCTGCCATTTGAGGACCTGTGAGGTGTCTATTTTTCAAACTAGACTCTAATGTATTTGTCCTCTTGCTCAGTTGTGCACCGGGGCCTATTCTGGATAGATCCAGTTTGCTCTGATCTTTGAAGGGAGTAGAACACAGCATTGTACGAGATCTTCAGATTCTTGACAATTTCTCAACCGGAATAGCCTTCATTTCTCCGAACAAGAATGGACTGATGACTTTCTGTAGGAAGTTCTTTATTTCTGGCCATTTTGAGCCTTTAATCGAACCCACAATTGCTGATGCTTCAGATACTCCACAAGCCTAAAGGCCAGTTTTATTACTTTTTTAATCAGCACAACAGTTTTCAATTGTTTCAATTGCTATCATAATTGCAAAAGGTTTTTTTTTCTAATGATCAATTAGCCTTTTAAAATGATAAACCTAGATTAGCAAACACAACGTGCCACAGAGGACTGATGGTTGCTGATAACGGTCCTCTGTACGGCTATGTAGATATTCCATTAAAAATCAGCTGTTTCCATCTACAGTAGTCATATACAACATTAACAATGTCTACACTGTATTTCAGATCAATTTGATGTTATTTCAATGGACAACAAATGTGCTTTTCTTTCAAAAACCAGGAAAGTTCTAAGTGACCCCAAACTTTTGAACTGTAGAGTTCTTCGCACTCTGTGGTCCAGAACTTCCTGTAAAAGTTCTATGATGTTCAGATGTGGTGTTTGGGGAGGCCATGGAAATCGTTGTGGGCTGAAGACATCCTTTCGCCTTCTAGAAATATAAACCCATCTGGATGTAGGAAATGGGATGAAAGATGACTCATCTGTTCATATTACTTTTTTCAATTGCTCAATGGTCCATGTTTTGTGGTTCTTACACCAAGTTTTGCATTTTTTGGCATTGGCCTTAGATACAAGTGGTTCAGAATGGCAAAAAAAAACATTTTTGTTGAGACCGTGTCACAGAGGTACTGATTCAGTTCTGTGGTAATTTTCAAGGCTGTGCTTTTATGGCCTTGAGCAGCTATCCGGTTAATCCGGTCCATCTATCTTTGTCAGTCAAATTGTGACCACTGTTGCTCTTTGCTGAAGCAATTTTTGCCTGTCCAGCATAGGCTGTCACAGTCTTTAAGACTGTTCACACTTGACATACACCTGTCTCTGGGAATTCCCAGAGTTTGCTAGTAAAATTCATAACAAAAACTACAACATGGAGACGAAGGAACTTTCAATGCAAATCTGGAATAAACTTCTTCAAAAGCACCAATCAGGGGTAGGAAATAAGAAGATTTCCAAGGCACTGAGTATCCACCAGAACACAGTGAAGTCCATGATTAAGAAATTGAGAGAGTATTGCACAACTTTGAATCTGTCTAGAATAGGTTGTCCTTAAAAACTGAGTATCCAGGCAATACGGGCACTAGTCAGGGAGGCCAACAAAAGACCTCTGGCAACTCTAAAGGAGTTACAGTCTTCCACAGGCTGAGCTGGGAGACACTTTGCATGCTGCAACAACAGCTTTACTACTGTGCCTCACAAAAGTGGTATCACGGGAGAGTGGCAAAAATAAAACAAATCAAATCTCAACTAGAGTTTGCCGGAAGTCATGTTGAAGAGTTTGAGACCAAGTGGAAGAAGATTCTAACGCCAAACTCTATGTTTGGCAAAAGCAAGTCAGGAAGGTTTTAGCATCATTATATCGGGTTCCTTCTCTACGTAGGGACCTGAAAAGCTTGTGAAAATAGGAGGCAAAAGGGATGTAAAGTATAGAGAAATCGTGGAAGAAAATCTGCTGAAGTTATTGAGACCTGGGACTTTGAAGAAGATTCATCTTCCAGCAGGACAATCGAGAACAAGTAGAAATCATTGAAATTTGATGTTCAACTAAAGTCTCATGCCAACTTGACGTAGCTTGAGAAATTTTACAAAAGAATTGGTAGAAATTGCTGTGTTCAGATGTGCAAATCTGGTGGGGACTTATCCAAATGTCTGTAATTGCTGCCAAAGGGGCCTCGACCATTTATTGACAAAAGGTGGTAAATACTTATACAATAAATTATTTTATTCCTGTAATTTATTTAGAAAAGTGCTGGAGCACTGCCTGGGCACATGCCCTGGTAATTTGGTAATGATTACTACTAAGTTAAAATAGCTGGCTCGACTCTGTTAGCTGACGTGCTAATTGAGTGAATGTCAGTGACTGACAAAACAGGGGCAAAAGTACTGATACATCAGCGAGTTTTGAAATTGCTTTTCTACTCAAAAACATTTTAACTCTTAACAATATGTTAAGACCCCGTTTCAATTAGGGTATCCCGAGCAGCCTCATGGCCTTACACCCAGCTAGTTGTTAAATTATAGGTAGAGACAATTCTACTCAAAAATATCTAAGGGTCCATGTTGAAATCTCATTTTCTGTTCACATGAATATAGAAACCATTGATGGACAGCAGTGAGGGAGACGTAATCGATGTGAAAAAAGCACAGTCAATAATTACTCTTGCAAGCCCGGAGACTTTAGTTGATGGAAAAGATCACAATGAAATGGTGGCTGGGGACATTGATGGAGTTTTCATGACACTTCTGGAAGTGTTGAATGATTTGATAAGTGCCTGAGCCTCTCTTTACTCTCCTGTCCTTAAAACCTCTGCAATCAATCTCCCTGCTCTAATTTAGGAGTAGCAGGAGGTGTTTGGGTAAAG
>JACXGI010010528.1:12497-27514 GCA_016801175.1 Esox masquinongy
CCCCCCCGCAGGTTTAGAATTCAGACCCAGTTTAGAATAACAACTAAGAACGGAACTAATCAATCTGAACATAACAAAAACACTATAGTAGTATAATACAATATCAATAATGGCATTACAATATCTAGAAATGCTGTAAAAAAGGAGAATGGAGATCCTAAGGAGATCAAAAGGTTACAACAGTGAGGTTGGCATGCACATTTGTACTAATAAATAAATAGGCACAGGCCCAGTTCAAACATGGCAAAACATTCCACTCTAGAGTTCATTAACACAATGTGATGACACATTAGCCTACAACTCTGTGGATAAAATGTAAACAACATAAACAATTAAGCAATGCCAGCCTCAAAGCCTGTTATAAACACATTTCCAGTGAGCCTAGACACAGTTCAACTTTTTTATACTCACCAAATAGTCTGTCTTACAATTTCAATTGCTGAAAACCTGGTTTTCTCAAAATTCAACTGAGACCTATCACACAAAGTCATTCAGTCCTTTCCTTATAGTAACTCTTTTCAGTTGTCTGCAGTTTAAGTATTTTTTGCCAGACCGCGTAAGCGGAAGAAGCCAAGAAGAGCGAATGTCGCTTACCAACAGACCGACCCTTGTTAAATAGCATAGTGGTTAGAGAAGCGGACTTGCAAACTACAGGTCCCGCATTCGAATCTCCTCACAGTCAAAACAGATTATGCATTAGGATTTGTTTCGGATAGACAAAAAGTTTGCTGGCTACAACATTCAGTAGCTACGTTATAGTAAGCCTAAACTAAAACTGTTTACGGTTATACCGTATTGCGACTATTTCTGATAGATTTTCAAAGTACACATTCGTGCATGCTTTTTGGGTCAGGATAGACAAAAACTTAGCTGGCTACAACATTCAGTAGCTACGTTACAGTAGGCCTAAACTAAAACGGTTTACGGTTATACAGTATTGCGACTATTTCTGGTGGATTTTCGAAGTACGCATCCGTGCATGGTTTTGGGGGTAATATAGGCTTTATCTAAACCCCTTGGGCAGTAAAAGAGTAGGGGTTTCCACGATTCTCTCGTCTTTTCACTTGACGAGAAAGTCAGTTATCGTCACCTATATTGATAGTTATTGTTTCACGAATGAAAGAAAAATGAATGTTTTTGTGCCATGAAATTAAATAGCTTTGGCAGGGAAAAGTTCATCTTCAATCTCGCTAGCAATTGCTCAATTCTCATGAGTATTCCAATTAGTAAGTTAGTAGATATTAGTAAGCCTTTTACTGGCTAATAAGCTGTTAAAACGGCCTGTGGCAAAAGCCATACAGTTCATAGATGTTATTTGTGGTGGAGGTAAACTTAATAAGAACCGTTAGTCAGTTTAACACAATGCTTAATGGTGTCTCTGGTGAGGGCAACAACATTTATCACTTTTGATTGTGGGTCGGCTGAACTAGGCTTGCCTGGTTCCTTTTCTGGTTTCTAAATAGGTTTTCCACTAACCTTTGCTTTGAAATACAAGTTGAATGTTTATGGTTCTATTGATGTCCATTTTATCTGTTTGTTTTTACTCACTGACTAAAATTTGCTTTCTCATTTGAGATGGGTGCCAAATTAAATGTGTAGACGACATTGCAGTGTCCAATCTGATTCAAGTAACTTTTTGCAGTTCATTTTGTCTGAGTAACCGTACAGATTATTGGACAACACGAACACTTTACTGTCAGATTTATATACAAAAATAGACATGACAGGGTGCACGGGCCCCAAGAGCTTATGGACCTCCCCGCCTTGCCTATCCAATCCTTTCTGCAATCAGTGGTCATGGAGAGAGATACAAGTGGGACTCATTAACTCTCCCCATCTATAGTGTGACTGCATCCATCAGCATTGCAATCCTGTTCTATTTCAACATGGTACAATGAAATTCAGTCCTTGAATGGGAAAAACCCTATTGAAAAGTAGGACTCTCTCCAATAGATGAATTCCAATTAAATTCCATATATCATTTGTTGAACTGTAATTGACCCTGCTGTCTATCTACTGTAGACATCTTTTTCTCATAACCCTGTTTGCCTTTTGTGTCCTGTACACTCTTCGAAGTAAAGGTAGCTGGAAGAAACCTTTTGGATTCTGCATACTGCCATACTGGGCATTTCAGGTCAATGGGAAGCTTCAAATCTGTCAGAGTTTCAAAATGATGCCACTAAAGTAATGTTACTTAAATCAATGGTCTAAAATGGCTAACTGCTGTTTTTTACCTGGTGGAATTAGCCACGATGCCAAGGCTGGTAAAAAAAATCAGATAACTTATCAACTTTTATCTATCATAAGTTTGATCACAGCACATTAAAATGTTATGCCAAGCTTTTCTCCAGAGCTACTTCTGTAACTCGCTGCTATATTGATTATATTGATCATTAAATGTGCACTATGCACGTTTTTACGCCACCTATCGGCAGTGATTTGAATATTGGTTCTATAACTCCATTAGGATTTGACACTGTCATTACTAACTATGAGAATACTGACCCTCCAACTGTCAATGCTGAAGCAATGAACACAGACTTTCGTATTAGATGGGGTCAAAGTTGATGGGTCCTTTCCATATCTACGGAACATGGAATAAACAAAGTAAACAGCTAAACCAATCAAAACGTCACCTGGACTATCTATTGCGTTATAAGCATTACCATGTTTCAGAGACTCGTTGATGGCTAGCTAGCGAACATGAAACCATAATCGTGCCGGCTAGCGCTAGGCTGGAATAATAATATGCGCATTTTGACCAGTTTGTGCAATGCTAAATCTAGCTAAAAGGCAATATAATTGCTTCTTCCGAGCAATAGTAGCTTATGTATTAGGTTTGGTCAAACAATGCATGTTAGTTTTTAGCTTTAGCAGAAAATTCCCAGGTTGTAACATTATTTTCCAGCAACAAAAGGAATCAAGGAGTGTCTGACTGGACACATAACTTAGCTAGCTAATGTTAGCTAATCGTCTCAACCAGAGACTTTGGAGAAACATTCTTAAAATGTATCTGCGCTCATACAAATAAAATAAACAAGAACATGGAATGATTTTCTACATCGAATAATTGTTTCTCCGTCATCATCAATCTAGTAACTTACACATAGCTTTCCTTGACTAGCTAAATGAGGTACCTAAGGTAACAGTACTTGTCAAGTAGAAAAATTGCCAACTCTGCATCACTGTTTACACAGACTTCAGCTCTCACCATCTAATAAATGCCAAATCCAAATTCACCCTCATTTTACTCCGTGCTTTGTCTGATGCTCGCATTGCTTCTCTATATTTTTTGTTTCTGGAGTGCTCGGTGTAGGCGTACAAGAACCCAAACAAAGTTTGTCATTGGCCTTCACCTCACACACCTTCAAGGAAGTACACGCCTACGAACGTCCCAGCCTTCTACGTTTTACTTGCCACCATAACAGTGGGGATAGAGACTGTTTTTTTTTACATTAACTGATGATATGTAAGGATTGTTATCAGATATTTTAATTGGAAAATGCTGCATAAGCCACCTTTAAAGGTTCCTCTAAGAAACTCTCAAATAGCCAAATGTGCCAAACCCAGGAGTTCCTTGAGAAGCTCCAGAGAATGTCATCAGGAAGTGAAAATGTGAACAGCTATAGCCTAAATGCTAAGCCAGTATATGCCTTTCATTATATAATATAAACTAGTCAATTAGATCCATGCACAAGCACATTTACCCAAAGACCTGCTAAAGACAAGAGGCCAATTCTAAGACTTGGTTGATAAATCGCCCCTGTCATTATTCAGCCAATGACAAACATAACAGCACAGTCAATCACAATGCTGAAGAAAGATGCCCCCATCAGCACGTAACACAATAAAGCAGATCTTCGCCTTTTGGAATGTTGCTATTGGACTGTATACAGCTGAGACAGGAACGGTCTTGCACCTAACTTCAAATATGTTGTAGATAAGACATTTTATAGTAATGCCACATAAAAGTATCAGGAAACATATTGCAGTGAAACCCAAATGTGAGATCCAAATGCCAATCTGACCTCAAAGTCTTTGAATAGGTCAAAAAATATAATAGAAAGCAATATCCTTTTGAGATATTGCTGATATAAAATAATGCTTTGGCTAAAATATTGTTTTGGCCAGAGATGTAATGACATTATAGCATTCCATTGAAGATAGCTACGTTTCCTGCCCCAACATCACAATCTGTATTGAAAGTGGAGGGGGAAAAAGTTAATGTACCCATAAAAGATAGGACACTTTATGAATTTTACTGCCCGGAGGTCAAATGGGAATACATTTATTCCAAATTCAGCTCAGAATTTATATCTGTTTCCGGTCATTGCTATGCAAAGCACACAAGGACATTCTCAAGGCAAGCCATAAACCAGCTGTCCCCGTGGCTTCCCAGCACGAAAAGGAAGAACTAACGCTCACAGAACTAAACTCCAGAGAGGCAGAGGGGGTCGGAGGGAAGAGGAGGTGAAGTTTAAATGAAAAGGAAGATAATAACAAACCCCTGAACATGATGTGCATTTCCTGCCTACTCAAATCATACCTGGGCCCGGCCTATGACAGCAGGTGATTCAGTGAATGGGTATTAGAGCGTTATCGTGCCTTCTGCCTCTGAGCGACTAGACGCATTAAGTCTTATAGGGCTGCGTGGGTGCAATGGTGTGTCGGTGTATGACGTGTGGAAGTGTGCGTGCATGTGTGCATCTCTCTGTTTGTGTGTTTGAACGTGCGTGTGAGAGAAAGAGATTTATGTGGTAGGCTGTAAATCGTTTACAATACTTAAGGAAAGAGGATTAGAAAGTGACACTAGGACTTGATGTTAGCTTGTGGCTTTTTTGGTCCGTGGCTGGGGTATTACGCTGTTGAATAGTTCTGAACAGGGTATTACCAAAGAGCTGCATAGCCAAAAGCATGCTCTTCGTTTTGACTTCACTGGTGTAATGCCACATCAGGGGTTTCCTCAGATGAGGTTGTGGTTTGAAAACAGGTGCTGTATAGTTTTTTTGAACTTTTTAAGAAATGTATAACAACCTACTGAATGAAATGACCATGTTCAACTTTACTGTGTTAATTCCAGAGCTTACTTTACCACACTGCTACCCACTAAAGTCAATGAGACATCCACGGCCTCCATTTTCTCTCACTATCTCCGTATTGTGTCTGTCGGACAGCTCATATTGCCGACCCAGTGAATTCAGAATGGGCCCGATGGACAGGTTTAGAGTTCCACTAAAACTTAACAGTACTTAGCAGGGTAAAATATGCCTCAGCTGTATTAGATATCAGTCCTCCTATACAGGCCGCCTACCCTGCCATGGGCTACAGGAAAAGCACAAAGCATGGGCTTGCAAATTGGACCAGAAAAATATAAACATTTCTAAATATAAATACACAAATGGATAAAAGGTCAGGTCTTCTGCATGCGATAATTTGTTTTGAGAGCTTTGGAAAATCAAGCAAACACAACCATTATGGTTATGTAACTGTTTTGAAAGCATTCTTCAAATTAGTTCAACCCCGAGCAGATTGTCTAAGAAGCCAAAGGAGCAATTTCTTTGCATTATTCAGGGACTGCAAGACTCCACTTTGGCATGCCTCGCACATTTAACTTTAACTTGATTTAGTTTAGAAGAAAAGCTCAGAGCAAAGGCCATGAAGGCTGGCTGCACATGGCAATGATGCGTCACAGAACGGTGAAAACAATTTCAGTAGCAGTGATAGCCCACCCAACAAATGCCTCGCAGATAGGAAGAAGCCATAGAACTTTGATTTGCCGATGCCTTCTTTTTGATGAATAACCTTTTTGAGGGCAAAGGTATTTGTTGCTTTTTTCTATTGCTTTACCATCACATTGATACATTTTCTGCAATATCGCCTCTACTGCTCCCTGTACAATTTACAAGGGTTACTGTGTTGAGAAGTGTTGAAACTGTAGTGGCCTGCAGGCACGAAACAACTGGAGGTCAACCCTGGAGGGAATCTGTGCTTCAAATGGAATTATCCAGAGGTAGGTGCTAACTCCATGAAATACTATGGTGAATGGAACCACTGTGACACATTTTATCTCAAAACATAGCAAAACACATATAACAAGAACAAAAAATATGTATACATGTCATTATATAATTTAATGTTTATGATTTTTCCTTGATTTCTCCTTCATAACAGGAAATCGATGTTGCCTTCATGACACAGTGATACACAGAGCCTCTGTGTTAAACTGAATGCAAGTTATTTGCATAGAGCTCCCTACCCCCCCTAAGCCAGCATTTACACAGGCAGTTAAATAAAGATATTTGTTATCATTTATTTGTACTTGGACCAGTTAGTAAAGCTCTGAAACATAGTATGTGAAAAGATCTGATGTGATTGATCAAAAGACTAATTAGCAGAAAACAACATTAGAATTGTAAGCACAGCCTAAAAGAAGCTTATCTTGGAAAAGACAGCACTTACACAGGCTCAATCTAATGTTCTCTATTTGTTGGATTCTATTTATTAGTCAGATCAGAAATGTTCACAGCAATATTTTTTCAGATCTGATCAGATTAGTCAAAATACAAATGAATGAAAGAATTGGGTCTCCTGTGTAAACGCAGCCTTAGTGGATAGAAACCGTTGTATGTATATGTATATTCAGTATATCCCTACATTAAAATACAGTGTTGGAATATGTGTTATTTTAGTTTCCAAACATTAAGATACAATGTTTGAACATTGTATTATTGAACATACTTGTCAATAACATGTAATGTTTTCATATGGGTTATTTAACGGTGCCATTCGTTAGGTTTACACCATGCAAAAGCAGAAAAACACGGATTATATTATAAAGGGTATTGGTGAAAAAAGTTATTGTAAGCAGTTTGTTGTTGTCTGTGTATTCATGCTAGTAGATATGGCATCTTCTCAATTATTTTTTCCTTTTATTTTAGTCCATTTTGCAGTAACCAGTTCCAAAGAAATTGGGATAAAGCTCTATAGAAATCTTCAATAAATATTTGTATTGCCTTTGTTGGGGGAATACAGGTGAGCAGGTGGACATATTTCTCTATGACATACCTAGCAAGTAAGCTACCCATATATTTATTTCTGGTACCACTAGCCTACAACACATACAAAAATAATTTGTTTGCTTGGTTATAGCACATAGGAAAAGCTATTAAAATTTGAATTCCAACACATTGCTTGAAATGAAGTCTAAAGTTTAGCCATGTAATAGCCACAATTAAAGCCCAGGGTTAGGTTGTCTTTTTTAATTGCAGTATCTGAAATTAGTTTGAAAGCATTTTCGATAGGAACCATATTATAGTTTTTTGTAGCACAAAAACCCATACCCTTAAATCATTGCCAAAAACACACGCATTTCCCATAACTGTAAACACTATTCACCTGTTTCCACACATTTCAATATTCAAAACTCATTCTGCAAAATCTTAAACCAAAGTGGACAAATAAATCATTCATTGCACTATATATTCAGCAAACACATGCTCTCAATATAATTAACTCAAGTCATCACAACCTAAACTCAAAGAGCACACCTTTCTCCAGGTGCAAACACTAAGCCTCAAAATTGTTAACACACCACCCAGAATTGCAGGATCAGTACAGTTTTTCACAAATGCTAAGACACATTTCTTGAAACCTTCACACATTTTCTCAAAACTTTAAACTCAGATCCAAATGTTCAAACTACATTCACAAAACCCCTGGCTCTTCCGTCAAAATCAAACACTTGCCTCAAAACAATTTAATCTGTGCTCAAAATCAAACAATGCTTTCAGATACTGTCAGTAATACATTTTAGCACTGCAAGTAATACAGCATTGAATGTCTGTTTGTTCAGCAGTGGCATAAAAATACAGTAGTCCACTGCAAACGCCCACTGATCGAAGAAAACTCTAAATGGAAAGCACATTACAATAACTCAAAAATGTTGTGCAACTGCTAAATCAAAGTCAATGAGAGATTCATTCTGCCTCAGCATCATGTCTTTGTGCTGGGTCCGGCCAGCTCTCTTCCTCCTCGTCCACCACCTGTGACACGTACTCTTCCTCCTCATCCACCACCTCAGACACGTACTCCTCATCTGCTTCAGACTTGTGCCACCTGTGTACTCTGAACAGAGTTACAGTTGTGCTCAAAAGTTTGCATACCCTCGGAGAGTTGGTAGTATATGTACCGTTTGTAAAGAAAACATAAGTGAGCAGGCAAAACACGCCTTTTATTTCTTATGGGATTCACATTCAACTGTAGGTCATAATAGAATGGCAAAATCATAAAACAAAACATGGCAACAAAGGAAAAAATGGACTGACCCCTGTTCAAAAGTCTGCATACCCTTAGTTCTTAATACTGTGTATTGCCCCCTTTAGCATCAATGGCAGCGTGCAGTCTTTTGTAATAGTTGTCTATGAGGCCCCGAATTCTTGCAGGTGGTATAGCTGCCCATTCATCTTGGCAAAATGCCTCCAGGTCATGCAAAGTCTTTGGTCGTCTTGCATGAACCGCACATTTGAGATTTCCCCAGAGTGGTTCGATGATTAAGGTCAGGAGACTGTGATGGCCACACCAGAACCTTCACCTTTTTCTGTTGTAACCACTGGAGGGTCAACTTGGCCTTGTACTCAAAAAAAATCTTTGGCTCACAGCAACCAGCCATCAGTCCCTCAGAGACTAACTAACAAGGCCATGCTTGATCCACACATCTCGTCTCATCTCTACTTCCGGTTGAGAGTATCTGCAGGCGTTGCGTTGGATTGCCACTTTTCACTGGAACTGTCTAACTGTTCAACTATTTCTTCCTGTCTTCTTTAAAACGTTCAGTCGTTTTACTGTTTTCTCTTTCGCATTGCCTGCTGCCGGTGCGCCTGTCATCTGTTAATCTTCCGTGTCTCGACTACGTTGCTGTGATTACCTCCAACTGGATAACTCACCTGATCACGGCACTACTCATTCTGATCCTGTCTACCCTCTCTGCCCTGTCCTGGAATATACTACTGTTGGATTTCCAAGTCTCCTTCTCTGGAATACCACTATTGGACTGCCTGTGGGAACTCTCCATCTCGTTTTAAAGTCTCTTGACAACTACTCCGCTACCGCACGTGCCGAATGGCTATCTAGCTCCACGGCATCTACACTTGTTCAATTCTCTCTGGCGCTTGCGCTGACAAGCAGGGCTCCACTCGTTTGCCAACGCCTGAGCCCCAGCCGTCAAATACACTGAGTAAGTCTCCACTTTCTCTTTGGTTTTCTCTGTTGGTCTTTGTTCAGAACATGGTTTGACAATGGCTGCTAGTGCTAAATGATAGGTGGCTGCGTTGTGGGCTGATTGAAAGTCCGATTGGCAGAGCAGGTTCCCCTGTGACTTTAACTCAACTACTATTGATTTATTCTCTCTGCCATGTATCTGCCGGTTGACTCCCATCTACTCCTTTTGGCAATCCTCTGCCCAGCACTACTGTGGTTCCCACCAGCCGTTTTATTTCAAAGTATTACTCCCCCGACGATCTACAATCCATAAACAAAAACTATTGCATTTCTTCTGATGTAATGGCGCATGCTCGTTCGTCTGGCATCCTACGTCGACGCCCCTACTTACACCGAGGCTCACGCCGCAAACTGTGTGTCAACTCCAGTCCTTTAGGCAAAATCACCTCCCTCTGTTCTCACTCACGTCATCCGCCGTATAAATCCAGTCGAACTGTAAACCATAATTGCCTACGTTCCCTTCAACCTACCACAAATTACAACTCTGCTGCTACATTTCGCATTACTAACCTTGCTCTCCTAAACTCCCGCTCCATGACTAATAAAGCCCCCCTGCTCTATGAATTAATACTGGACAACAAGCTGGACTTTCTTTTCATAACTGAAACGTGGCAAACACCTGGAGATTTTTTCATATTAAATCAAGCCACTCCCAATGGTTTTAGGTATCTGTCCCACCCCCGCCTAACAGGTTGTGGTGGTGGCCTTACTGTACCATTCAAATCCCATTTTAAAATCACTGAGTTGTCTCTTCCATCCTTCACCTCATTTGAATATATTGCCTGTAAATCAACAAACTCCCTGACCATCATCCTTATTTATCGTCCTCCAAAAGCTAATGACTCATTCCTCTCCGACTTAGCTCAACTACTCACCATTGCTGCATCACTCTCCCCTCACCTTCTCCTACTTGGCGACATGAATATTCACTTTGACTCACATAGCTCCAAACTTACCTCTGATTTCATCGCAGTCCTGGACTGTTTTAACTGTATACAACATGTTAATTTTCCCACCCATATCAAAGGTCACATACTTGATCTCGTCTGCTCCGTCGACCTTACCATTACCCATATAACTCCATCTTCATTTCCATGGTCTGACCACAATATAATTAATTTCTAATTTTCTTTCAACGTACCACACAACACTGACAAGCACATAATCTCCTTTCGTAACATCAAAGCTGTTGACCCTCTCCAACTATCAGATGCCATCTGCTCTGCTCTTCCGATTGATTACACCCTCAAATCACCTGAAGAACAAGCTAACCATCTCAACACTGCTTTGTCTGTCTCCCTCAACACTCTGGCACCACTAAAAACTAGACATGTTTCTTTCACCTCCTTATCCCCCTGGTTTACATCTGAGTTCCGAACCATGAAGCAAGTTTGTCGTTGCCTTGAACGCCGGGTGAGAAAATCAAGGCTCACTGTCCACACTGAAGCCTACAAACATCACCTTTCAACTTACAGAGATCCCCTCAGTGCTGCTAGGTCCTCCTACATCTCAAACAAAATCAACAGCTCCTGTATGAACCCTAGGACCCTCTTCTCTACTGTCAGCAAACTACTTCAGCCCTGCAATGACTCACTCTCTAGCCCCTAAACTAAACTTGCCAACTCTTTTTTGCAGTTTTTTAAAGACAAAATAACAAAATAACTCCTCATTCAGTCCGGTTGATTCTCCTTACATCGCAAAACTCATAATGACTACCAAAAATACTACCTGCTCTCTCGATCCTCTTCCCACAGTCCTGCTTAAAGCCTCCATACCTGCTCTCTGTCCACACATCACAAGCATAGTCAACCTCTCCCTCACCAACGGTATTGTCCCCTCCTGCTACAAAGCTGCTGCTGTCACCCCCATCCTAAAGAAACCTGGACTAGACAACACCATCCTTAACAATTTCCACCCCATCTCCAACCTCCCCTTCCTGGCAAAAACTCTTGAAAGAATTGTTGCCTCACAGCTCCAAGCCTACCTCCTAAAAAATAATCTATATGAGCCTATTCAGTCTGGTTTCCGGCCAATCAATAGCACAGAAACTGCACTCCTCAATGTCGTCAATGACCTTCTCCTCTCTGCTGATGTCGGTTCCCTCAACATCCTGATTCTCCCCGACTTGAGTGCTGCCTTTGACACCGTTAATCACCAGATTCTGTTCACCAGGCTCGAGGGGCTGGGTGTTGAGGGAACTGCACTCGCCTGGCTCAATTCCTATCTCACTAACCGAACCCATTTCATCTCACTCAAAGGCCTAAACTCCGACTCAGTTACAGTCACTCAAGGTGTCCCCCAGGGCTCAGTACTTGGTCCCCTACTCTTCATCATCTACATCCTTCCCCTTGGTCAAATCCTCCATCACTTCAACCTTAATTTCCACTGCTATGCTGATGATACACAAATATATCTAGCCACCAAGTCTCTCACCAACCCACCTCTGACCCATATTGAATCCTGTCTGACTGCAATAAAAGCATGGATGAAGGACAACTTCCTCAAACTAAACAGTGACAAAACAGAACTTCTACTTATTGGAACCAAATCCACCCTCACCAAAACTGGCACGTTCAATCTCAGCATCGATGACACCGTTGTTTCTCCATCCCCCCACGCACGTATCCTTGGCGTCATTCTGGATTATGCACTCTCCTTTGATCAGCACGTCAAACAGACTGTAAAATCTTCATTCTTCTATCTTCGCAACATCGCCAAACTCAGACCTTCCCTCTCCCATCCTGCTGCTGAAACCCTAATACATGCATTCATAACCTCCCGTCTTGACTACTGCAACTCCCTACTCACAGGCATCAAATCTACATCCCTCCAAATGGTTCAAAACTCTGCGGCCAGACTACTCACTCACACAAAGTCCCGGCAGGATATCACCCCTATCCTCTGAGAGTTACTCTGGCTTCCTATCTCCTAACGCATCAACTACAAGATCCTCCTATTGACATATAAAGCCCTAAACAATATCGCCCCTGCCTACCTCTCCGACCTTCTTCTTCTATATCAACCAACACACACACTCCGTTCCAGTACTGCAGGCTACCTCCTAATCCCCAAGTCCAAGCTAAAAGGCTTTGGTGACAGGGCATTCTCAAGGGTTGCTCCTCGTCTCTGGAACTCTCTCCCCAAAACCATCCGTGACTCTGAGACTATCCCCATGTTCCAGCAACACCTCAAGACTCATCTGTTCAAAATCGCCTACCCATAGACATGCCAAATCCCACACTCTCAATCTTCGTTGTTTTCTCATAGTATTTATTTTGCTTTTGTTTGTTTTCTGTTCCATGCCACTTTTGTACAGCGTCTTTGGGTCCCTGAAAAGCGCTATATAAATATAATGTATTATTATTATTATTTGTTATTGTACTTAGGGTCATTGTCGTGCTGGAAAGTCCAAGAGCATCCCAAGCACAGCTTTCGTGCAGTTGAATGCAAATTGTCTGCCTGTATTTTTTGATAACATGCTGCATTCTTCTTGCCATCAATTTTCACAAGATTCCCCGTGCAATTTTCACAAGATTTTGAGCTCACCCCCCCCCCCAAAACATCAGTGAGCCACCACCATGCTTCACAGTGGGAATGGTATTCTGTTCACTGTAGGCCTTGTTGACCCCTCTCCAAACATAGCGCTTATGGTTGTGACCATAAAGCTCTAATTTGGTCTCGTCACTCCAAATTACACTGTGCCAGAAGCTGTGAGGCATGTCAAGGCGTTGTCGAGCATATTGTAACCGGGCTATTTTGTGGCATCGGCGCAGTAAAGGCTTCTTTCTGGCAACTCGACCATGCAGCTAATTTTTGTTCAAGTATCGTTGAATTGTGCTCCTTGAAACAACCATACCATCTTTTTCTAGAGCAGCCTGTATTTTTCCTGAGGTTACCTGTGGGTTTTTCTTTGTATCCCGAACAATTCTTCTGGCAGTTTTGGCTGATATCTTTCTTGGCCTACCTGACCATGGCTTGGTATCAAGAGATCCCCAAATTTTCCACATCTTACAGTTTTTTCTGAATGCTTAAACCCTAACCGTGATTGTCATAGCACAATTTCTAAAACTATTAATACTTATAGCAAAACCACTCACTGAGATTGCAAAACTAAAAGCACAAACACTGCTTTGCACTCAGTTTGCAATTTTGTAACACACACTTTGCAAAACTGTAGGTACAATCCACTGCACAGCACTCTTTTTGCGGAACTGTAAACACAACTCACTGCTTTACACTCATTTTCCAAATGATCAACACACTCCTAACAAAACTATACACATGTATGGCTATTATTTACACTATTTTGCCAACTGTCTGGCACACTGTCACATGTGAAAACTGTTTTAGGTAATTAGTTCACTTTGCAATTAGCCTAAGCACCACAGATAAGCTGTCCGTGTGGAGTACAATGGAGGGAGCAGGAAGAGTGAGAAGAGTGAGAATTAGAGGAGACAGAGGAAGAGAACATGGAGGTGAAGAAGTAGGAGGAAGAGGAGGAGGAAGAGGTCGCGGAGGTGAAGAAGCGAGATGGAGAGGACGACAAGGACAAGGAGGTGAAGTTAGAGGAAGAGGACAAGGAGGAGAAAGAGGAGGACGAGGAGGGGGAAGAGGAAGGGTAAGAAGAGTAAGAAATAGAATTACTGATGACATCAGAGCTACAATAGTGGACCATGTAATCAACCATGGAATGACCCTGAGGGAAGCTGGCCAAAGGGTTCAGCCTAACTTGAGCCGCTACACTGTAGCAAGCATCATAAGGACATTTCGAAATGAGAATCGGTTAGTACAGTCACTTTGCACTAAATTTTGTAGCACTGCCATACTCTAATGAGAAACACAACAATACCATACATGTAAAAATACTGAAATTGTTACTTTACAGAATTGCTAGACGTCCAGATGCTGGGGGCAGGGGAAGAATGTTCACTGCAGAACAAGAGACCCATATAGTCAATATGGTGATTGCAAATAATTCCATAAGAGAAACACAGCAGCGCATAATTGAGGATGACACCACCTTCCAAAACATACACAATGTGAGCATTTCTGTATTATGTTGTGTACTTGCTCGCAACAGAATCCGAATGAAACGAATCTACAGAGTCCCTTTTGAAAGAAGCAGTGAACGTGTGAAACAGCTGCGATATGACTATGTGCAGGTAAGCTATAGTATTATTGGTACTGAATCTTGAAGTGCATACTGTAGTGCTGTGCATGGGCCTGCTGTGCTGCATTTGTTTTGTCTTGTCCAGAGAGTGATGGAGCTAGAGGCAGATGCCATGGGTCAGGAGCTGCTTTTTGTGGATGAGGCAGGTTTTAACCTCACTAAAACAAGGAGACATGGCAGGAACATTATTGGACACCGTGCCATAATCAATGTCCCAGGACAACGTGGTGGTAACATAACTATGTGTGCAGCTATAAGTCAAAATGGTGTTGTTCACCACCATGCAACCCTAGGCCCATATAACACTGCACATATCATTACATTCCTGGACACCTTACATGACATGCTCACTAATGTTCAGAGACCAGAGCAGACCAGATACGTCATCATATGGGACAATGTTAGTTTCCATAGGGCTGCTTTGGTCCGCAACTGGTTTACAGATCACCCACTCTTCACTGTACTCAACCTCCCCGCATACTCTCCATTCTTGAATCCAATTGAAGAGTTCTTCTCTGCCTGGCGCTGGAAGGTCTATGACCGTCATCCCCATCAACGCATAGCCCTTTTA